>VXAZ01005444.1:455481-580231 GCA_013399875.1 Gymnorhina tibicen | reverse complement strand
GGCTCCAGCCCCGCTTCGGCGGGGTCCCGCCGAGTGCCGCTGCTCCGCGCCGCCGTCCGGGCGAGCTGGGGCTGGTGGCCGCGGCCGGGACGGAGGGAGTCGCGCCGCGGGGCGTGAGCGCTCTGCCCGCCGGAACGGGACCCGGGGGCACAGCTGGGACGCTGAGCCGAGCAGGGTGACTTCCCCATCACCCGCCGGCCTCCCCTGCAAGCCTCCAGCCCGGGAGGCGCTCCTTTGGGAAGGCTTCTGCTATTACCTCGTAGCCGAGAACTGTCATTTAGATCATTAATCCCTGCGCACCGGGGGATGGGGGGGAAATAGCAACTTGCGGCCCTGTGGAGGTGACGTGAAGTTTGACAATGCCTTATGTAACACTTTTTGGAGAGATTCCTAGTTTTCCTGCTGTGCCCAGTTTTAGTAAGCAAGTGGTTTTTCTTCTTTGTAAAGCATCAGACAAGCGATTTTTGTGTTTTCACCTGAGTACGGTGTCTTCTGCTTTGTTCAACTTGGGACAGGGGTGCTACTACACAGCAGATAAAGCCTACTTTTTTCCTACATTGAATTTTTGATGCAAATTAGCCAGCGGAGGTATCTGAACAGTTGATAGAAGGTCTTACCTTTTTCTGTATGCATTTCACATAGCGCTCTTAAAATTACTACAGGAAACATTTTCACAGCACTGATTGTCATGTATGTATTCTGGAAGGTATGGATGCCAGGATGGAAATAGCAATAAATCAAATGTCTTTTAAACATTGTTAGCTTCTCTTTAGACAGTATCAGTGCTGGAAATGCTGTAAAGAAGGGAAAGCAGCAGGCTAAACAAAGTGCTGTGATAAAACCAGACCTGGCAATTGCCAACAGGTCAGCATATTTTATTTAATGAAATCAGCTGGATACAGATTAATTTTCTGTGTACAAACTATTTTTTAAACTTGTTCAGAAATAGAAGCAATGGGCAATTTGATAAATGGGTTGAAAGGTTGCCTAGTTTCCATAAGGGATTATGTCTTCTACCGGGGAAAAAAGCCCAAAACAAAACAAAAAAGCTAGCCTCACACACAAAAAGACGGAGTAGTGATTTGCCACATCTCTTCAGACTCCAACTGCAAAGATACACTAGGGGAACTGGTTTGGGTGGGCTTCTTCCCCTCAGTCAGTGGTGAAAGTGCACAGACTATTGTGATAAGAACTATGAAATGTTCTTTTTTCTAACCTTGTGGAGCTCCATCATTATACTGTAAGCTTAGAGGAGAAATCATATGTAGAAACTCGGCTGATGAGTTAAGGGCAGGGGGATCTTCTAACAAAGTCATTCTGCTCCCTGCTGCAAAGAGGGTGGGTTATCAGAGGTTAGTTTACTTATAAGAACAGGACAAGCTAACAAAAAAAACCTTACCCCGAATGTCTTCACTGCGTTTCAGTTTTTTAAAATGGAGAAATGTGAACAGGTATCCCTGCACTTCTTGAAAACTAGAAATTGCTGGTAGATATTCCAAGTTTGAAATATGAAATTCTTACTGCTCAGGTGTCCTGTGACGGCCCTTGATCAGAAAGGCTGCAAGTCATGTAAGAGCCGCAGTAACTGCAGAGTCTCTGATGGATAATTGGATTGGTAGGTTGGTTTTGGTATTTTTTTTTTCTGTCTTTTAATTGCCTGCTGTAGTAGCTGGTGCCTTTTCTCCATCCTGTTGATGTTTCATTCTCATGATTTTTGGGTTATGTTGTGTGTGGCATTTTTCATGTTCAAAGTATATACCCCTTCTCAGTTGCTGGTAGGGAAAGCATAGCTTGGAGGTATTTGAATGACAGTATGGAGCAAGATACTTTTTTTTTTTTTAATGTCTGAAATATACGTGACAACTTCTTTTCTTTGTTGTTTAGATGACATGAGAAGATTGTAAGTTTTCTCTGGTCTGGAGAAATATGCACTGGTTTTCTTTAAAGGAGCACTGAAAATAGTATTACTTAAATCTTGAATTCTCTGTGCCGGTTATTCAATCTACAGAAATTCCAGAGTACAGTCTTCAGAAAGCTAAAGTGCAGAGCAGTGATGAATGACTGCATATCTGGTGGAAACATTAAGATCTGTCAAAGGCTTGATCTGAAATTTCAGTGTGTAGGACTTTAATATTAGTAAAAGTAGTATTCCGGCTGAATTAATTATTCTAGAAAACTGTAAAATTAGGCATCTCCCAAGTGCACTTAACTCACTGAACTGAAGTGTTCTTAAAAACAATGATTTTGAACTCGTGAGACTACTTTCTGCTCAAATGTGTGGCTTTTGTTTTTACCTGGGGTAAACAATCAGTTATTAATAGACCCTTACTGGAATACTCTCCTCTTTTATCCTTTGTCTGATTATTTCTTTTTATGTGGCGTTATAAGAGCAATCTTGAAAAACAAACATAGACACAAAACCAACAAAAACCAAGCCTTTTTTTTTTTGCCTGATGTTTATAAAGGCTAATAATTGGTAAAATTTGTAATCTGACTGCAAAGTCTTTGCACTGTATGCTGAACTCTTAACTACATGCAAACTCCTATTGGTGTTGATGGGAGTGTTTGTCTAGATCCAGAACAGCAATTTATTTTTTTAAAAAATGTGTGTTTATTCTTATTTCCTGTCTTGTATGAAAGCCTATGTTAATGAGCTCTTGTCAGCT
Source organism: Gymnorhina tibicen (assembly GCA_013399875.1). NCBI lineage: Eukaryota > Metazoa > Chordata > Aves > Passeriformes > Artamidae > Gymnorhina > Gymnorhina tibicen. The sequence goes on along the minus strand of VXAZ01005444.1, from coordinate 577,565 downwards.
TTGAAGACTTTTCATCATCTGCATTAGAATAAATTAACAAAATGTCTGTTTTAAGGATATGAGATTTCTGGTGTATCTTTTTTTCCTGTAATGTGTCTGGGCTGATAACATTAAGGTTTGTGTGAGAAGAGAACATAATGGCCAATAAAAGTTTGCAGTTGGTTATTCTTCATGAGTTTGTCTCCATTCTCCTCAGAGTTGGCTCTGCTGGGTATTTGCCTAATGCTGTAGCTAAAGAACTTTCTCAGAAGTGGTTTTGTGCGAGGAAATGTACACCATGTCCATTGCAAGGAAGTGTACACCCATGTCCATGTGCAAGGAAACTTGCACACAATGTCCATTGCACTATTTTTGCTCTGTTGGGTTTGCCTCATCTTCCTTTTTGTAGTGAATGCTAGCTTTAAAAAACAACCACTGTTCATTAATGCTGGCCTTAAAAACATTCATTGTTCATTATCCCACACTTGGCAAAATTTAAGAGCTGGAGAGTCAGAACTACCTCAAGGCAGATATTTTTACTTTTCCTTTTTTTTTTTTCCTTTTCATTAGATCACTAATTTTTCTCTTCTTTGTGATACATCCACCTGAAGATAAAGGTTAAGAGATGAGGGCTGTACCTTGTAGGGATTCATGATTCTTTTGGTGTTATTTAGCTCAGTATTTGAAGGTCTGTCTTGTCTTGTTCAAAGTTTGTTCAATGCATGGCTGTAGAAAGAGAGCAGCAGATAAGAAATTCTATTTTATTTGGAAGTTGGTGGCTCAAAAATCAAGGAGAAAATTGCTAGAAAGGATTATCCTGGCCTTGGCACTGACTCTGAAGAAATCTGCCAAGGCTGGAATCCTTGTTTAAGTGCCATCTGTGTCAGAATTAGAAGCAAACTGTGTAAAATAGTTCCATTACTCATTCTAATTCGCAGCTCAGACCAGGTCTGGTAATGTTTACAGTAGTAACCACATCACCTTCTTTCTGCGATATAGCTACTATTTCCACAACAGCAGCATTAACTAGGTAGAAGCTACACTTAAAATTGTCAAAAAGAACCCCAGCAATGTCCAGCCAGTGCTATAGCAGAAAGTCAGATCTGGTCATGTAACCCTGGTGGTGGAAGAAGCTGGAAATCTGAGCTGATGAAGGCAGAATGCAGTCTTCTTCACTAACCCTCATGTAAGATAGGTATGCCTGAAAATAATAAAAAGAAACATTGTTTTTAAGGCTGGACTTCCCTGTCCTCATCCCTTTGGTCTCTTGACTAGTGAGTGCTAGAAGATAGATGCCATCACCACTCTATTCTTCTCCTGTGCATTTTTGTGAATTGATGAGTCATTTCTGTTACTCCACATCTATACCAATTTTCATCCTCAGGGAATGGTTGCACATGATGACCCAGACTATGCATGCTGCCTGAGAGGCAGCATGTCAAGGGTCACATCAAAGAACAGTGGCTTGCTTTACTGTTTTCCCAGGAATCTATGAAAATTGCAGAAATCGTAACAATTTTTGATCTTCTGTTGTTTGGCCAAACTGCAGGCAGCAGTGGTAACACCAGAACCAGAGCTTTCTTAAATAAGGGCAACACCCATATCAGTTTAAACCTGCTTTCACTCACCTGCACTGAGGGTTACAAGAAAACTTGTGTTTAGAAATAAAATAATAACTTTTTAAAGCAACCTTCTGCTTCCTTCACAAGAAATTTTCTGCGTCTTAAAACTTCCAGGGAAGTTGAGTTGTCACTTTGAGTTGCATCTCTGAATAGTTCCTCTAAAGTTTATCCCAGAATGTAATATTAATACGCAGAGGATCATAATTTCACTGCTACCATTAGCTTTTAGGTTTTGTCTGCTGGTAGGCATTTGACAGCTAAGACTTAGGACTAGGAGAAGACTAGAAATTGTTACTGAGAAATCTTCACTTAAATACAGAGAAGAATGAAGGATTTTGTTTTAGCAGGACACAAGAGGAAGGGGAGAGAAGGGGCAGAGAAATGAAGGGAAGGAATTGTAGAAATTTATTTATTTATTTAAATATGAAACTGCTTACAGTTTCTAGATGGACTTGGGAATGAATTTAATTTTTCTGTTTGAAGAAGTGAGTGTTTCTCGTTGTGGAATGTAAAGTGTCACTGAATGGTGAAATGGGGGAAGCAAGAAGAATTGAGAACTATTCAAATGAGGTGATGTTCTCAGTTGGTATTTAAGCTTCTCAACCCGGCTTCTTCTGGGGAGGTTTCATTTTCTTCCTCTTTCTGACTCCTCTGCTGTGCCCCTGAACCTCAGTACTAAATTCTCTTGGAGATTTGTTTTCCCTTCTGTCTTCACTTAATGCTGCTGATAATCAGTACTGCAAATGGAATTTTATGTTTAAAAATTACTGGACTTCAGTGTATGAATCTGCTTAATTCAATATTTTTCATGCTGAAGGTGCTAGAAAGGTGTATGCCACTGGATAGAAATAAGAAATGAAAATAATCATTCTAGCATTATTAAACACCGAAATATATGTTCTTTAGATCATGTTGTTCTTAAGAATATTAGCTTTCATTGTTCTGTTAACAGAAGGGATGTATGAGGCTTCCTGGTATTTTTATATAAAATGAACTGACATTAACCTTGAGGCTCTTCAAGCAGCAGTTAAATTCTGTATTTCTGTAGTCTCATCGTTTTTCAATCCTAAGACTGGTTCTAGAGTGTGACTCAGATTTAAACCTGTAGGTTGTCATTCATGTAAGACAAATTTTCAAAGATAAAATATTGGCTGGCATGCTTGGGAATTTTTAAATTAAATAAAGATGGTTCCTACTGCTTTAAAAGGGTGCAGTTGTCTGTATTTTTTGATTCTTCAATACTGAGCATATTGTACTATTAGATGCTGTTTTATCAAAGTAGAGAATTGGAGCATTGAAGAATGAGGTCCCTGTAAAGGTGGACATTTTTTGTTGCTATTATTGGAATATGTTATAACTTATGTCCTTGATCTTGATCTTCCAGAACTCTTTAATATCAACTACATTTATGAGTTCCTCTTCAGTGACTGTTCCAAGTAGCAGAAATCAGTAGGTGATGATGTCGTGAACAATTTTTAGTACTAGGAGAGCTGCATGTTGACGTTAACTTCTACAAAGCAAAAAGGATCAGTTTAAGAAATGGTAGAAGCTTTTAGTTTGCAATGTCTTCCCCATTGAGACTCATTTCGTTAAAATGGGGGTGCTACAAATGAAGAAAGAAGGGGAAAAAATCAGTATTGATATTGAGTGTATTGGAATGTAGGACGTGCTAGTGGCTAAGCCAGACCATTTGGGAATGGGCAGGTACTTTGAGAAAGAAGCAATGTGTATGGGAATAAATTCACATCCTTCCATAGCTGCTCTGAGACATCGGGTGTGAAGAAGGGAATATAGCCACAGTGGCCTAAGTTCCTACCTTTTCTTCCAAACATTGCAATCTGCCTGCCTTTTCTCTCTTTCTCGGTTCCCACTATAATGCTGCTGCAGCTTAAAGGCTGCTAGATTAAAATAGCAGCTTCTAGCAAACTTCTGGGGTCATCCAGACTTACAGTGCTTAGGTTAGCCATGTGGATCCTTCATTGTTGGAACACCTTTCCATATGAAGGTATTGCTTTGGGAATGATTCCTCCACAGCCAAAATCAGGATACTTCCTGGATGGTTTGGACAGGGGAGAACCGTGCACAGTAATGCCTTGCAGTATGGTTACCAGTTTTGGAATTTACATCTCTACTGTTGCTGTCCAGGGTCTTGCCCCTTGCTTTTGCATGCTGTGCTGGGGAAGTTGGACTTAAAATCTCAAGTTGTTCCTACTACCAGTTGCCACTACTCTCACACTGCTACTCTCAGCCTGGCACCTGAGGTATATCAGACTGCATCAAATACTGAAAGCATCTGAGGTGCTGTTTAGTAAGCTTAGATCTTGATTTATATTACTGTTGCAATATGAGTAACTGTGCACAGTTGGTGAATGGGTTGAGAAGAAAGATGTTCTTAACATTTTTTCTTTATTAAGATGAGCAAAAATAGTAATATTGTGCCACTAGTATGTAAGGAACGGAAACTGATGACAGTATTTTTCATATGCAGAATAACTTTGCCAATTTCCTAGTCTTTGATGTGTTGTGGAAATAAATCAGTAGGTTCCTGAATGCTTTACAGAGCAGCTTAGAGAGGAAAATGATAGTGTAGAAAGATAAACCGATTCTGTGACAACAAACTGATGCACTGCAGGTGAAGTGATTTGAGCAAAGTTTCCCCAAGTGGTTAATCAAAAAGCAAAGAGCAGAACTCTGGTTTCCTGAAAGAGTCACTGTCCTGTGCCTTAAACAAATGAAAATGCCAATGTCTTTGGCAAGAACTATTGCTTAATATAGTTGTGCCTTAGATGATAAAACCAAGTCCCTAATGATACTTGGCATATAAAAATTATATTGTGTAAATACTCAGAATATATGTGCATCTTAAAACAAACAAGCAAAAGTTAATAGACAAATGGGTAAATGACAAAATAAATGGATCATAGTGAAATTTACAAATACTCTTTGTTGATTTAGAGGCAGTGCTGTTACCAGGGGAAGAAAAGAGCGTGTTTTACTTCTTGAAAATAGAAAGTAATACAACACTTAAAGAAGGAAATAGGAAAAGGCTTGAAGGAGTAAATTAATATATCTTGGTATTTAAAGATTGTAAGTTATTGTTCTTTAAATATGTGGAGTTTGTCTATGGTCAGGTGGTGCTAACAACCTAAAGAGTGTAACTGGAAAATGCCCCTGCCATTTAGAAGGCAAGTCACCATAAATGAACAGTAAGGAGGCCAGAGTATCCACTGAATTATTGACACATGTTAACTGTGTTAAAAATGGGGCACTTCTATTGATTGCATCATTTTATATCTGTTTTGACTCATGATGAGCAGGGACAGACACAGAATTTGTCTGAACAGAAAGCTACTGCCATGTTGCTGGGCAAATTTGTTAAGGGTGCAGGGGTGGAGAGAATGAGAGAAACAGCATTAAGGTAAATCCATGTTTGCCAGGTGTCTGAAGGTGATGCAGTTTGATAGAGAACAAAATTTTCAGACATCCTAAAGCTCTTCAAATTTTTCATAGTGAGTTTCTTCCCTTTCTGTTCTCAGTCTAAAAAATGCTGTATTACACATCAGCAGTAAAGATTTCTGGACCTGAGGTTAGTGTCAAGAATTCTTTGAAATAATTAGAAATACAGCATATTTTATTTTATTTTAAGTGTTTGGATTTTGTTCCTCAGTTTCATCTGTCCTGCAACTGGACACTGATATGTTAAGGAAGGCCCAAGTTTTGTTTCTGTTAAGATTTTTTTCTTTTCTTTTTGTCCTAAACTTAAAGTATGAAGTTGCTGTATATGAAAGTAATATGATCTGAGAAAAGATCTTGACATTCTGGTTGAAGTAGTGGAATTGTGAATGTAATACAAAAGGCAGTTATTTATTCATTTTATTAAAATGCCTGGAGGCTCTGGTTGAGACAGGGCTCACTGCATGCTGGGTGAAGCACAAGTACACGGAGTGTACCTGAAGGGTATTTTATGGTCAGGAAGGCTGGTCTAAACCAGCAGCAAAACACTGGTTTGTGGCTGGACGTTTTCTGAAACAGCAGTGCCTTAGAAGAGTCAGGTGATGGTTGAGGTTGGAAGGGACTGCTGGAGGCCATCTGCTCCATCACCCTTGATCAAGCAGGGCCACCTCGAGCCACCTAGAGCTAGACTAAATCCAGATGGCTTTTGAGTATCTTCAAGGATGAAGGCTCCACAACCTCTCTAGGCAACCTGTGCCAGGGCTCAGTCACCCTCACAGTAAAAAAGTGTTTCCTGATGTTCAGGGGGACTCTGGTGTGTTTCAATTTGTGCATGTTGCTTCTTTTCCTGTCGCAGAACACCACTGAGAAGGATCTGGCTCTAACATCTTGATACCCTCCTTTCAGATACTTATTTTTGTCATTCCTCGCTAGTTTTAGCTCCGGGTGGGCTCTGGCTTTCCTGACTGCATTTCTGCTTGCTCAGGCAGTGTCTCTGTACTCCTTCCAGTCTACCTGTTCCTGCTTCCTCCTTTTGTATGCTTTCTTTTTGTGTTTAAGTTTTGCCAGGATCTCCTTTTTCATTTATATAGGCCTCCTGGGATTTTTGTGTGACTCCCTGCTCTTTGGGATGAATGGTTCTTGAGTTTGGAGGAGGTGATCCTTGAGTATCAAGCAGCTTTCTCTGACCCCTCTTTCCCTCCAGGGTCGTTTCATATGGGGCTGTTTTCAAGCTGGTCCCCAAAGAGACCAGTGTCTGCCAGGACTGTGGTCTTGTTGTTTTTGCCCTTCTCCCTCCTCTCAGTGTTGTGAATGCCACCAGGGTCACTGCAACTTAAGGCTGCCTGTGACCTTCATGTCCCCAAGGAGCCCTTCCTTTTTAGTAAGTATGAGGTCCAGCACAGAATGTCTCACTGTTGGCTCCTCTGTCACTTGGCTCAGGAATTTATCAGTGCTCTCTGGGAGCGCTCTGGATGCTTCTCCCTGGGTGTGTTGTCCTTCCTACCAATACCAGAGTGGTTTAAGTCCTGCCCCACGAGGACCAGGGCCTGTGAATATGAGGTTGCTGCTCCCTGTCTGTAGAGGGCCTTATCCACTTGATTTCCTGGCCAGTAGTGCTGCAGCAGATGCTCACTCACTACAGCGTCACCTGTACTGGTCTGCTCTCCAATCTGTGCCCATAAGCTCTCGCTTAGCTCATCATCCATGCCCAGACAAAGCTCCATGCATTCTGATGCCTCTCTCACGAGAGGTGTCTCCACCTCCAGGTCCTTCTGACATGCCCTTCCCAAAGAGCCTGTATCCCTCCTTTGCAGCACTCTACTCATGCAAGCCATTGCAACGTGTCTCCATTCATCCCAGCAAGATTATAATCATGAAACTGCACATAAATCTTGAATTCCTCGTGTTCACAATATTGATGTTTATTCATGCAAAAAATAAATTCCACAACGGAGGGAAGCAATTCAGATAAAAGCACTGTTTTTGCCAATATAACTGTGACTAGTGTGGCAGCTTCTGCTAGCCAAGTGACATCAATCAGCAGTCACTCTTCACACCATCAACCAATATAGCTGGGGTGTCAGAAATCCCCAATGCAGGAAAGCACTCCTGCCCAAAAGAGCTTAGAAAACAGAAGAGTGTGCTGAAGTGTTTGAAAACTGATAGTTTGTACTTTCCCCTTTTTAAAATTTCTTTTCAGACTGTACTTTTAATCTTGGTAATTTTTCATTTGAGTAATGCACGCTTATTTGTTGGTGGCTTTGTTTTTTAAAATGCCATTGGGAAAAATACAGCCTGTATTCCTGTGCTGAGATCTACTGAAAGCAGCAACATGGGGCAGTTCTAAAAAAAATCACTGTAGTTCTGGGACACAACTGATCTTCTCTGTTGCATTTTTTTTTTTTAAGTTGGTGTGGTACTTTAAGTATGTTTTTATATTCGATTTGAAAGTGCTAAAATAAAATATTACAGTAGTATTTAAAACCATTTTTGTGCTATGTAAACAAAAACCTCTAGCAGGATTGAGACAGATCCCACTGCACCTGCGATGTGATGGTAATTTATGAAGATGAAATGCATCTAACATGGCAGGAACTGAGTCATTCATCACAGACAGCAAGAAATATAAGTATCTTTGGGTTTTTTTGTGTCTTTTTCTTCACCTGTATTCACCATGCATCTCTGAGTTTGTGATACAACTGTTTTGATCACCAGGAACTCGTATTTGGTGTGTTTTGAGTCAGGTATGGAGATCGTTTTTAGGACGTGGTGTCTTTGATTAATCTAAATAAAGTGGAATTTCTGGTGAAGTTTTAGTGGATTGAGAACTGGTTTTGCAGCAGGTCAGAGATAACACTATTAAGACAGAGAAGCATTTTCAGGATCTGTTTGTAATATTGATTTCTTTCTTTCTAGTGAGAAATAGCTCTAATTGTTCAGGTTGTCTCAGATCCATTTTCAAATCCTCATTACTTCTAGCCGAGGAGATTGTTACATGATACCCTAGGATGTTTTCAGTTAGATAGTCCTGTCAAGTGCTAACCTGGAAGCCAACTTCCATGCTTTTTCTGCTGACTGGACCTTTTATCTGGGTTGACTGAGGTAACCCCGTTCAAATTCCCACTAGTAATCAAGCCTGCTGAACTAGGCTGAACAATAGGAGGATGTGAAACCTGTGCTTCTTGCTCCTAGCTAGCTTCTGTTCCTTTCTCAGTATCAAGTTCAAGCTCCTAATTTTCAAAGCCCTCTGCAAAACCTGAGTTGGAATGTTTCTGCCTGGTTCACAGGGCTTAAAGCTGGGCCCTTAATGAGCTGGACATTAAATACTGAGGTCAAAAACTCGGCCATTCTCGCTTTACTTTTTCTATGATCTGTCTCCCTGAAATCAGTGCTGCTAGCCGTGGAGTGAGTGAGGTACTAACCAGTACAGGTGAGGACCTGTCAGAGTCCTGCTCTGTGAATTAGCTCACTGTCCATCAGCTACTGGTGTTTTCTGTGGGGGAATACTGGCATGCATACTGTGATGTTTTGGGATGGTACGGAGTTCTCCGAAGAGATCCCAGCATTGATCTACATTAGTAGCATTTGACACCTCAAATGAATATGAATGTAGCAGATAATGCTTTGTGATGAATCTTTTTGCGTAAATCTTTCCTATTAGAGGTCGCTAAAGAGCCACACAGCACCCTAGACAAAGAAAATAGAATTCAGCAGAGCATGCAATGAGCAAATTTTAACAAATTACATCTTTGTATCTAGCGTCTTGACTCTACTGGGCATGTGTGCCTTTGGAAAGGCAGTAATGGGAACTGCAAAGGAAAAACACTGTTCTTAATAAGAATATAAAAGCTTTTTAAATGGTGGTATAGAATAAAAAAAGATGTTGCAGGTTGAGAAGAGCAACAGGAATTTCAGTGGAAAAAGTATTAGAACTGAAATTAAAACAGATCTACCAGAATCTCTCAATATTCAGTAATTTAGTGTTTCTTTGTTGTTCTAGTACTGCAGAATCTGTTTTGATGCATCACTACAATGGAAATGAAACCACAGCTTACAAAAATTAAAATATCATCCATCCATCCATTTTGCTACCAACTTCTGCATCCTCTCTTCTTGCTTCCTTTCACTGAAACAGTGGTTCTTTTATGTCTTGGCATGTTAATATTTGCAAAGTGTTTTTGAAAGCTGAAATGCACAAGAAAGGTGCTAAGTATTCTTGCTTTCATTTAGAACTAATTTTCATTCAAGATGTTCTTGTCATGGCTTATACTTTGTGTGAAAACTGGAGGGGATGCAGTGATCTTAAGAATTTTGGGCTTATGGATAGGAGAGCTTTTGCTCTAATTCTGTGGCTCAGGAGTATCTTTTTGATGCAGGCAAAGATCTGTATTCTAGAAGCTACTTTGCTAAGGGCTGGCATAGGAGTGTATCTGAGATTGTTATATCAGAATGCAGAATGGGATATGTTTGGTGCATTTAATTCATCTCTCTGAGCATCACTGGATGTCCAAGGTGCTGTCATACTTGGTAAGGTTTTTTCTTTTCTCTCCCTGCATATCTGTAGCTAACAGGTAGACTGAAGTTTTGAATTCATAGGTGTTTATTTCTTTAAAGAACCTGAATATTCAAATAAAGTAGAGATTCTCTAACCAGACTTGGCACAGTTACTGTAAAATTTGTTGCCATTGTGAAACTACAGATGGGAGGAAGAAGTTCTGCAGAAACCGAATTAGAACACTGACATGTCTGTCTGTCCCATGTTTATATATTAAACTGAAAATTAGTGAATGCTCCAGATCTATTAGGAATATCTTCCTTTGAGATGAAGAGAAATATGAAATGTTACATAGTCAAAATTCTCATCTGGAAGGTTATTAACTCCTATGAAATTATTTAGAATAAATGGTGATCTGTAGGCAATTTTCAAGGTTATTCTTAATTGTCTAGGAAATGCAGACTCGTCTGTATTATTTTTATCTGCATGTGCATCTAAAACATTCAGGGGTTGACAAACTGAAACAACTCATTTTAAACAAAGTATAAACTGATACAGGTCTAATTTCTGTAAATACAACTTAGGCAATTGTATTAGGCATATTGCAAAGCCATTGAGGCTTGCTCCAACTATGTAGGAATGTAACAGCATGATGTCTGTTGATTTGAATTTTGGAACAGGATTTGAATACATGATGCTGAAAAGTTGCAAGAACTGTTTTCCTTGGCTCTGAGTGGTATTCATTACCTCTTGCCTTCAGTAGTTGTCTTTAGTCAAGTGTTTCGTGGTTTGGAAATGGTATTCCCCAATTAAGTGTTCTCACTAAAACATTCGAAACGATGCGCTGCTTGCTCACTTTGCCTTTTCCTTCCCCCATCTGGCAGGCTGGGGAGGAGAATTGGAGGTATAAAAGAGAAAGGTCACAGGTTGAGATACGAACGATTTACTGGAAACAGCAAGGAAATAAGAAAATGAACAGTATCAGTGACAATCCTAATGATAGAGTGTCCAAGGAAGAGGTGAATGTACCTGACTGTTCCTCTGCCATGCTGTGGTACCCTGGGAAGGACCCTTTCCTCCATCCCAAGAAAATTACCTGAGGTGGTACATAATAACCTCCAGGTCCCAGCCATGCTCCTCCTGGCTACTGCAAAAATTAACCCTGTTCTGGCTGGAACCAGGACAAAGTGAATATTTACTTACCAAAGGAGGTGATGGATTAATTCACAGGACAAATGAAAGGCTTAGATGGTGTTATATCTCCATGTCTTTTATGGGAAATTTCATGTCATAAGAAGCATATTTCCTCCTGTACGAATGTGAAATTGTGTTGTAAATGAAACCTCTTAATTACTGCTCAGCTTTGCTAAGCTTTTTACTTTAGTCAGCAATTGCCTTGCTGAAAAGAACCATAATTTTGAAGCAGAAATTTAGGACTGAAGATTTCCAACCAATTTCTTTCTTCCTCATCATTAAGGGAATGGTGGCTTAGCAGTCAGGAAGAAGAGCATTCTGGTTTTGTAAATAGTATTCAAGTTTTCTCGTATTAGTAGATTAGAACAGCATGCTCGTATTTCTCCTACACCACCTCACTGGCACTCTCACTTCTGGTTTTGCTTTTAGTTTTTGGACCCCACCTTTCATTGTACTGCTTCATGTTTTTACTGATCAAGTTTTGATCCACATTTTGGATCAAATGTGTGTACGTGTCTCTAGGAAAGAGGGCTTGCCTTGAGACCAAAAGTTTGCAGTTTCTTACTGGGGAAAAAAAAAGGTGGATGGTAAGATAGGTGTTTGGGATGTTTTTATTTATGTATTCTGAAAAGTATTCTTAGAAATTGAGAAGTGTATGTGTCTGTGGTGATGTTTGTAATCTTAACAGGGGTGAGTTGGCGTGATGACCTATATAAGATTTATGGGTTACTTGGTGAAATCTTTTAATTGTCTGCTTAGGATTGCACAGAGCGTCTATTTCTCATTGTATCTGGACTCCAGGTTAAAAATCTGAATTTCTAGGGTGTATAATTTGAGCATATTTTCTTAACTCAAGTCTTCATTTTGACTTGGTCTGTGAGAGGTTTACACACTGCAGTCTGTAATGAATATTCTAAATACTGTCAGTGAAAATGATGGTCTTACTTGAGAGTTGCTTACTCCCTTGTTGCGTCCCCAAATGTATGGTGGCTGCTGATGGCCGTATTTGCCTGTTTACTCTGATTTAGCCACTTGTTTTCCTTAATGGTACCTTTGGATTTTGTGAGCATCTTTTGAACAAGCAGTTTCTTCATTAGATATTTGCACTATGGTTAGCACAACAAGAACCGTGGGTCTTCAGTGGTGCCTGGCAACCACAGTCTGTGGTGCCGAGCATAGTGCTCCATAATTAAAGCATACACAGTTGGACAAGACTGGCAGAGCTCATTAAAAACACACTCTTATATTAAGTTTACTGAGTGTACCCTTAAAGCTTACCCTACACTCTCTCTTAACCTGTGAGAGGGTTTTTCTCTTTGCCATTCATAACTATAGGGGACTCTAGCCTTCAGATAGCAGTGGTAGTAACAGCTACAATATTAAAACAAAGGTGGAGGTACTGAAAGCAAAGATGGACGATGGAAAAACCGTTCTGTAATCCTCTGGGGTAATGACCTTAAGCCACACATCCTTGTGATTTATGCACTTGCTTTATTTGTTGTCTTGGACAGAAAGCTTTGTCACTGAAGAGATTTGCTAATAGCCTGTTCAGTATGATTGTAGTCTCTTGTACTCATGTAATAAACCAAATAATTTTGGACCATTTATGGGTTTAGTCATCCTTGCTGTATGCATTTCACCTCTGATTTCACTTTCAATAGCTTAGATCAAGCTAGATAAGGACTTTCTGCTCACTTAGCTCTGTTCCATGGTGGTACTATATAGAAATGTCTTCCATTTTGTGCTTTGATACATTCGAAATTTAGTAACATACACATGTACTGTACCTGCAGTGTGTGTACGGGTAGTTGTCATATGTGAATATAGGTTGATAAAACTTGAAACTTTGTGTACTTTTGACAAATATTGCAACCAGTAAAAGACTATATTAAGATAAGTAATCTAAAGCAGAAGAAACGTTACTTGCCAACTTTACTGCAGCTGCAGTTTTACAGTAGTACATGTTGCCGTAGTAGAATCTATAAAGGATGGAAATGAGTTTCAGATCTTAGACACCCAGATTATTCCAAGAGACATGCACTTGAGTAGCTGAGGAGAACATATGTGGAAGAGAGGTTGTACGCTGGAGCAGGGAACCAGGAGATTGAGAAATTGCTTATCTGTGTTGCTGTTTTTGAGTTGGAAAATCTGTCTGAGAGGAATTTTTCTAGAAAGGAATTTATTCTGGAAAGAAGTACGAATGGCACTTTTACCTTGCTTTTTCTCTGACTGCATCTTCTCACTACATTAAAACGCTGCCTTTTTTTTTAATCCATAACCTTGTGATGAAGAAGGTTGTTCTAGTGCTAGTCTTTTATGTCCTCTAAACTGAGTTGGCTTCCCTGCTGTGACTTCAGTAATGCATCATTTCCTAAGTTGAGAGGATTTGATGTGTTTAGGGTGAATTTGTGACTTGCTGTTAGATGGTTAAAAGGAAAATGGCTATAATGGATTGGATGCAAAGCTGCTTCCCCAGCTTCTCTCCCATCCCGCCCACTGACATGCAGAAGCATCTGTCTCTCATCTCCTCTTTGCCTTGTGCTATGTGCGAGTGCATTTTGACAAACATTTTATGAACAGAGATCTTTGAAAAACCTCTGAGACAAACTAACAGTGGTGAGAAAGGCAAGTAGTTCTGTCTTACTAGATAGCTACTTGTGCAGTAGAGGGTGATGCTATGGCAAATAAAAATATTTCTGTAGTAAATGTTACTATAGCAAATGAACCTGTCTTCTCTAGCTCTACTGAAGTACAGCATCTCTCAGTTTATAACTGTTACTTACAACTTAAAAAACAATGCAAGGAATTTTGGCTGATATTCCTCATATACCTTAGAATATGCTTTTCTTTTTATGTTGTTTCATGAATGTATGTTCTGTCTTTTGAGTTATCTGAATGCCATGTAAAAGAGGACATTTTCCAGTTGAAGATTATGACTGTTGTGCTTTATTTTTAAAATGTCACACTTTTTATATTTGCAGATGGAAATGATGAGTGAAATATTTTCTGTATCTTGAAGAATGATTGATGGTGGGTAGAAATTAATAGTAATTTAAGAGTAGTTTTCCAAATGTGTAGCATACATGTATTGCTTTAATATTTGGAACACGTGTGTGGTGCTTTCAACTTGGGAGCATAATGGTGTGTAAACCCCTACTTTTAATTTTTTTAGGTGAACTTGCTGCAGTGATTTTTAGTTGTTCCTTACTCCACTGGTATAAGGATGTTTTTTAGATAACACGCCTGGAAAGAATGAAATAACATGTTCTGAGAACACCCCCAAATCTTTTGCAAGTAATGCTACAGCTTATAACATACATGAGTAAAACAGTAAGAGAATGGCAGCAGTGTAAAACCAAACCCTTTTTCTTGCTCTTCAATGTGTGTCCCTTTGCACAGATATGCTGAAAGTATGTTATTACTCTATTTGTATTTCAAATCAGTTCTTCGCTTGCTTGTACTGTTGCACCTTGAGTTGGAAAGAGGTATTATGTAAACTCAATCCCACTTAAAAACAACCAAAGAAGAAAATGAGAACAATAAAACTCATCCTTTTTCAGGTACCTGAGAGGGCTATTTATTGTGAGTACTTTGTCAGCCTCTTGTGGAAGTTCTCTCTGCACCAGAACGACCCGTTCAGTGTGTTCCAATCACAACAGACAGTAGAGCTTCTGACCACAGAACGCCAGTGGAACCAAAAGTGGTCCAGCTAGACAGCTGAGCTGCTCAAAGACCAAACATTCGTGTACCTGGCTAGGAGATGTCAATTTCAAATTTAAAGGACTCTATTTACAACTCCATCCAAACCCCCTGTAACTGATTGAAGTGCCTCGGCCTTGCTTCAGTGACGGGCTTACAAGATTCTTTAGGGTGCAGGTGATTTCTGTAAGAAGAAACCTTGTCATACTACCAAAGCCTGGGGAGAACATTTTGTGGTCTTCTCTAAAATGTTGTAGTTGTAGTTTGGTTTAATTGATTTCATACTTCTGTATTAAAAAAAAAAAAAAAGAAAGTTGTCTGAAGGTTTGACCACATGCATGAGATTAGACTTTGATTGTTTGAGGAGAAGAGATAGGTAGGGTCCCTCATTTATTTAAGATTTTTATTCTTTGCACATGCACTTCACGGTTGTGTTGCTGTAAGATGCTTTTTGTTTTTATTAATTTATTTTGATACAGGTTTTATATTCAGTTTTATTTCAGTTTGATCCAGTTCTGGTTTTCTACTTCTACAGTTGTAATACTGAAACTGACTGCTGTCCAAGATCTATTTCCCTTTCTGTTGTCCATCTTTTAAAACGACAGCATGACAATAAATTGTGTAGTGTTTTGTTTTCCCCCTAGGGGTAGTTGCAGAGATTAGCAGGACAATCAAATAGTAGGGGAAAGCATCTGGAAGGTAAGACTTTCCAGATGGATATCCTGTTGAGATATAATAGGGGACATGCTTGGTATTTTTGTTTTGTTTTATTGTTTAGGAGCGTAGGGTGTAAAAATTTTGCTCTGCATTCCTTAGTCTTTTCATTTTTCCTTTTTTTTCCTTTTTTTCTTTTTTTTTCCATAATGAGATGTTTGCTAATGCCAGAGAAATCAATCTGATTATCTGGCCTGGTGATTCAGACTGTAGAATTCCAATAGCTATTCCTGACTACAGGAATTAAAGAGTCCATAAATAAAGATTAATCTCATGCTGAGATTTTCATCTTTATTTTTAAGATTTTGAGTGTAAGAAGGTCCCACATTTTATAGTTTGATCACTGATGGTTTTGTCTTGTACTGTCAGTTGTGTTTCCTGTTTTTTTCCCCAGGTATTTCTGTAGGAAGCCAATTGATCAGTATTGGCTAAAAGCACAGGCCATTCAGAAAACAGGGCACAAATGCCCAGCTGACCTAGAGAAAATATTTAAAGAGCATGAATCAGATCAAAAACTATGGAAACTCAAAAGATTGGAGGGATAGCTGTACCTGTACTGAGGTTAGTAGTAGCAAATACTGAATGGCACAAATGATCACTATTTTTCAAAGCTTAAGAATATGGTAGCACATTTTATTAGTAGCTCTTTGAGTAAAGTAGGTCAGTTGGAATAAGAAAAGACTTCACATTTCTCAGCAAAACAAAAAGTAACTGTATCCAACAGATATTGGGAGAATGGGAGACAGCTAAAAGTTTCAAATTAACTTTCCCAGCAAGATTAAATACTGTACACTACATGAAATTCCTCTTTCCCACCACCCTTCTCAAATGCCTTTTTGCTTTCTGGTTGACCCAAGATTTAATATTACCAGTAAAAGAACATTATCATCCCACATGATGACTTAAAATTGAAGGAAAAGCACAGTTAATGTTTCAGTTAAAGTTCTTAAAATCCCTTTATTGAGATTTAAATGAACCTGTCCTATATCTGGAAAGAAGCAAATTCTTTTTCCCTCTAAGGCTAACCCTTTCTTCTCTAACCCAAGCATTAGCCTGATATTTTTGAACTAAGTAAAAATCAATAACTGAACTTGGCCATTCTGCTCCCTTGATAACTGCACTGTTACTTTCCTGCATTGGCAGCATTAAGTTGCAACACAGGTCTTTTTCTGATTATAACAGAAAATCCCTTATAATTTCATGTGAGTTTTCTCTGGTATTTTATGATAATTGGTCACTTCATTTATATGCTTGACTGACTAATCTTTATAGGAGCATGAGAGAAATGAAAGGAGGAGGAGAAGGAAGGAAGACTACAAGACTGGCTAAATCCCAAAGCAGCTCAGATTTAAGTGTTCTGGTTTTGGGGTAGGCATCTGACTAGAGCCACCCCCAGCTGACATCTGGGGAGTGTGTGATCAGCTTTCAGCCATCCCTGAAATTCACTGTGGAAGCAGAGCTCAGGGTCAGTATCGAGTTCAGAAGATGAGTACTACTCGTCTGTTACCCTCAAGAGGTTCATTAGTAGGTAAAACTGCACTAAAGCACATTACTGTGGCATTCCCTTCAGATCCACTGATGACATTAACTACTTCCTAGCACTGTTAAAAACTTCGTAGTGGATTAAAACCCACGCAAGTTCCTCCTTGAGCTTTTCATTCAGTGGTCTATTACGGAAGTCTTTTCCCTGTCTATCCTCTGAGCACACATGACTTTTGGTTGTATTTGTGAGATGTTTTTCCTAGGAATGGCAGTGGATCTCTAATGGAGAATTTTTATTTTTTTTTTCAAAATTGATCTCCTTCTGCTCTAAACAATTGCACTGTTCATGTCCTAAGAATTTGTATTTAGGTTCACATTAGGTTCACATCTGCATGTGAATGGAAAATATTGAGCTGGTTTATCTTTTGTGTTTAAAACTTCAGGGGGCTGATGAAGAAATAAGTTTGTTTCATAAACGGCGTAACTCCTGGACCAAGCCAAAACTGCTCTTTGACATGTATTTTGTCCTCATATGTTGTGTGCTAGAGCCATTCCATTTGTTACCTCTGTTATGAGAGATGGTTACTAACTTACAGAACAAGGATTGCTTTGCATCTTTCTATTGAATTTGTAAACACAAACGAGTGGGGTAGATTAGTTGCTTCTCCTTAAAAGCTTCACTTTATAAAACGTTGAGAACCTCAGTGGCTACAAATAAAGCATTTTTTCTTCTTTTTTTTTGTTCTTCTTTTCACCTCATAGAGGCTTAAAAAATATTTACTTAGTCCAGACTTGGGAATTCAAGAACAGACTGCGACATTAGCATGTTTGGCCATGTTTTGCTTTCTCTTGCCAAGAATTGTTTTTCTATGTATTAATTGGAGCTGTCGCTGTCTGTGCCAAAGTAATAGCGATTTTTACATGCAGAACCAGCATACCAATCAGTAATGAGCCACAAGTTCAGAGGTCTGCTCCCTAGTGTATTGGTAAAGGTTCACGACTAAAGTACTGCCTTCATCTCATGGGTTCTATTTCAAGTTGATATTAGAAGTGGGGGATAATTTGTGAATAAGGTAGTTCCCTTGTTAAGTGAATATTAGAACCAGGTTAATAAGCACCATAGCTTAAAGGAGGGTGGTCTGTTGGGGTGACAGCTGGCCTAGACACTGAGTGTGTAACTATTCCTTATGTTCCTGAGTGGGAACATGTAAAGGATTCTTGTAAAACACAAAAGAAAGGATATGTTTAGTTCATTGTGCATTTTTCAACTACTGATAATATGTTTCATAAAGTTGATAGCTGGTGCTGCCAAATTTTAGACTGTAAATCTTATGATCCTGCTTAAATGACTGAAGTGTTGTCCTCTTGGATAAACTGTCCTTACTAGTTTACTCAAACTACCAGGACTGTTTCAGGGGAAAACACAACAGTTTGCCCATATATGTTATGCCCAGTGGAGGACAAAGTGAAGTGGTTGCTGCCTTCTTACTCTTCAGATTATATTATTTTAGCATCGTGTCCAGACCGCCTTTATGATGATTTCAGGATCTTCAAAATCTGAGATGCCTCTGTCAAGACTGGTATCAGTGCACAAGAAAGTGATAGATAATAGCACCCTTAGACATACTTGACCACTGCTGGCATACAAGTAGAGATTTGTAAAAGAAATACTAAAGTTTTATGAGTTTGGTATGAGTAGTAGTGCGTGTGTGTAAGCACCAGCTGGACCAAGCAAAGCAGTTCAAGACCACAGAAACAATTTACTTCCGTGTATACTATTGTCCTGAGATTTGCTTTGGAAGCTTTTGCTGATTCCATTAGGAAAAAAAAATTCTTTTCCTTTCAGAGAGATTTAAATTTCCTTTGTTTTCTTGTTCTTGATCTTTGTAATCAATCCAGCTGTTTTTTAACTCTTGACCATCCATAGTATGCAAGCCAAAAAATCTGGCAGACAAGGGCTTGCTTTGTTGAATAGCTTTCTTTTGTAAATTTTGTTTGTCTCACGCAAGATTTTTAACTCATCTCTGGACTTCTTGTACTGCCAGTCACTGTCATATGTGACCATTCTTGAGGGTGACACGTCTGTGTAATGAAGTCCTCAAGAGCCTTTCTAGAATTTTGTGCCTTTATCCTACCTTGGTTGGGGAAAGGGGTTTTGTTTGGACTTTTTGGCTCTCAGGTGTGTAATTGTACATTTATAGTCCCTTTTTGGTCATCTGGTGAGGTGTTCTAAATGTTGTGGTTCCTAATGGCATGGAATAAAGGCAAAATCAGTGCTATCTTCTTTGGATGGCAAGTACACATCCAATTCCCATGAATGTATGTTCTATTCCTGACTGTTGTTATCTATGGTCTTTTTTTGAAATTTCTAGTGGCTGGGGGAAATTTTACTTTTTTTCTGGTAGACCACGACAAGCTCAAAGATGATGAAACAGTCAGTGGTGGAGCTGTGTTTGCCCCACTGCCAGTCCTGCTGGGACCTGGAGGCAGCTGCAGAGGTGGGTTTGGGGGACTCTGTGAGACACTCCCTTGCAACTGGGCTGTGAACTGACAGTAGGCAAGTCTTTTGCAGGCAAGAGGGCTGCTGTGTTCTGCCAAGCCTGAATAGAGATTTTGAAGAAATTGCTTCCATTTTCTGACCTAATTACAGTTAATTGTGATAATTTTTCCTGGAAGTGACTGATGCAGGGATCAATGTGATGTGGGCATGTTCTCATCTGGGAGAAAAAGCTGTTTCCTTGTAGGCTGGAGGTTGTAAAAAAGGTTGATGGCATATGTGTTTGACTCATATGTTCTTTAGAAATTTTTACCTTTCCAGAACACAATACCCATTGCTGTAGACAGTAAGGTTTTTTTGCTAAACTTCTTTCCCCTTTGCAGCAGTTCCAGCATGTACTTTCTCAAAATTTTTGTAGTTTATTCCTTTAGAAATGTGGACACAGATGGTGAAGAAATACACCTATAGCAATTTTCCTTTCCTTTAGGCATTGCAAGAGAGGGCTCTGATTGAGCCAGGGGCTAAAAGCAGCTCCAGGGTCTCTGTTCCCTCACATTTCATGTTACGTGACAATTACCCACCCGTATATTGCAGGAGAAAATGTGTGCTGCTCAGCTTTGGATAGCAGCTCTGTTTCTCTCCGTATTTCCACACAGGGGACACTACTTCAGAGATAATGTGGGTCCATGTTATGGACACCTGAGATCCCAAGTTTGTGGCTTGACAGTGTGTGCCAGAAATGAACTCTACTGCTAAAAACTGCTGTTGAAAAAACAAACCAATGTCAAGCTATGAGAGAGGAAAAGTCGGTTAAATGAAAGAGGGTAATCAGTGTTGAAATTTCTTGGATGTTATTCTCGGTTTTGTGAGGGTTTTTTTAAATTAATATGTACTGAAATTTATACAAAATAGAGAGTAGAAATGACTTTGCTGCTGGAGTGTTTATGCTGAGTTTAGCATGCTAAAGTTCTCATCTTGGTTTTTTTTTTTTTTTTTAATATTATGGTGCCACTAAAGGAAAAATAATGAAACAATAAACAGAGGTATTTAGGAATCCAGTAGCAATAGAGGTTCTGCATCTTAACTGTTGTACTGTCAAGTTGCTCAAAGATGTGTCACATTATAAAACATGCAAGACCATAAAATTAAAACCAAAGCACTTTAAGAAATGTCAGCATTAAAGTTGCCTGTGTGGCTGCTGGTTTAAACATGTTGTGCAGGCATTTCCTGGAGGAGATAGTTAGCAGATATTTCACCTTATGGTATAATTTGACTTGACAGCTTGGAACTTTAATGAAACATACTGTTCTGAAGAACATTTTGACACAATCAACCTCTATGGTACTTCTCAGTCAGAAATGCAATTTTCTATTTTACAGGCTGAAATAGTTCATTTGGGGCATTTGGTGGCTGTGACTCTAATCCATGTCTTTTCCTAAATCATCTTGAGGCACCTGAAAGATTGGCATGTTGATTGACCTCACTGGTTAGACCGCACATTGTGTGAGGAGAAGTGGTCATACAAACACTTGTTGCTCAGTGATTCGTGACAGGAAATGTATAAAGCTCAACCAGCAGCGATGAAATTACACAAGTGATCTCCTCATGCCAGATCTAAAATTGCAAAGCATTGATGTAGCAGTGTGAACAAACTCAGAGGGCAGGGAGACAGGTAGCATAGAAAACCCCTCAGATCTGGGATTTTGCCAGAGCTAGAAATGAATGCAAACAGGACCTTGCGTTCAATGTTGTGTTTACTTTTCAACTTGAGTCATCACATGTACACTCTAAAATTAGACAAGGAAGCCTTTATTACTGTCTTTTGCAAAAAACTAGCTATTAGCACACTTTCTCCTCTTTCTTACAGTTTTAAAGACTGTTTAAATACAGAATTGGAATACTGGTTGGTCCTGACTAATCACTCCAGACTCACGCCTCTTCTTGGGTCTGACATAGCAGGAGAATTTCTCTTTCTGCTTGTTATCCTGAGCCATTTAAAAGAATTGTAAGTGTGCAGAACATATTACTAACACTGGAGAGAGCTGAGTAACCATCATGGTGATTCGTACATCAAAATTTTTTTCTTCTATGAGAGGTATATAAACATTGTTCGCTACTAGATTGAAATGCTTTTTTCTTTGGTGAGAGTGGTGATGGGGTCAGTGGGAAGAGGAGTAACGCAAATAGTGAAATAAAAGGCAAGGTAGGTCTTTAAAAAGGGCTGAAGTTTGTCATCATCTCGATCTATACGGCTCCACTGAAGAGCTGAGCTGTTCTGCAGTATTAGATGCACTGTAACATTTTGAGCTCTCCTGGAGGAGGCATGGTTAGCAGGGCGAGCGGAGTTAGAGAGAAAAAGTTGAGTTCCACTGCTTCCCTGTATTCATGCCTTACAAAACTATGAATGTAAATGCTTTTAAATCCCACCTTTAAAACTCATTTTTCATGTAAAAAATATGCTTGATTTTTTTTTCTTTTGCAGAAGTCTGGGATGATATCTGTTGCTCTAGACATATTTTTGAAGGTTTTGTTCATAGTTAAAGACTGTAAAGTTGAAGTGCACAGGTTGGAAAAAGTGGGCCCAGCCGATCTACAAGAACTCAAGTTCTTGGGGTTCTTCAGGGGTTTCTGTCAGCTGTGCCAGTATCTTAAGTGTATGATACCAAGAAGTGAACTTTGCCAAGCATTTGTACTTTTCCTATTCATAAGAATCAGTAGGCATCAGGCCATCTTTTTTTTCCTGGGCAGTCTTAACTGGAATTATTTGCAGCTTGTGACAGTGTTTCTCGTAACAAGAGAAAGCACCAAAAGATTTTAGCTTTACTTCCTGGATCAGGGAGGAGTGCTCCTTTCATCTCCAGCAGGCTGGTAAGGAATTAGTGTCATCATTCCTGCCAGTTTGCCCATTTACTGGTGGGTGGTAACTATGTTTAGTGAATAATGAACACTATAAGTTGTGGGTTTTTTTACTGCCCCTAACTCTCTCAGTGGACAGCTGCCAGCTTCATCTATCCTTAAAGTAAGCCAAGAGAATATGTAAGCTTTAAAAATGAGCCTCTGTGTAAGTGCTGTAAAAGAAGCTGTTTCCCTTAAAATAAGAAGTACAAAAGCCCATAGAGTTGTAAAAAAAATGTGCTAGTAATAAACTTATTTTAGAGGATGACAAAATTGTTATTGTCTGAAATCCAAATACTGCCACACTGACAATATGAAAGTTAATCTGACTTGACTGAGTTTCATTATCTAGTCCCCCTTCAGAGATGAGCAGAAAACAAGAAGTGGATTTCTAAGATACTTTAAAGAAGGTCTTCTTAATTTGCGTTATGTTAATAAATTTGTTTGCAATAGGTAAGTCAGCCTCATCATTTCAGTTAAACATGTAAGTCGTAATGCTGATTCTTTCAAGCCCTTATGGCTTCCTGAATATAAACACAGAAATGCCGCTCTTAATAAAAGGAGAAAGAAATGATATACTGCAGTTTCGTAACGTATTTTAACATGCTTACTATGGCCTACATTTCCACTGTCGTTCCTGAAAGCTGGATTTCATGGCGTGAGTGGGCTACGTACCTCTATTCCCTTTACTGTCTCAAAGGTTCAATCCAATGTCTTTACCGATAGTGGAATTTCAAAATCCTGAGTCCTGGCTCCAGTGCCTCTGACCAGCCACTGGGTTTAGCTAAGTTCTCATACTTTGATTATTTTCTCTTTTATAAATACATGTTCAGTGGTGTATATAATGTCATCTTAAACAGTTTTAAGAGTAGAACAAAACTAGAAGGCAAAAAGTATTTTTAGAGTAGCAAGTTGTCTACCAGCTCATTTATTGTTTCTAAGCATCATGTCTAGATAGATACAACTTTATCTACCAAGCTGTATGGATCTTTCTGTCAATCTGGTGGGACTCCTGGAAGAGCTTCCCCAAAACTGTCTAGTCTTCCCTCTGCAATGTCATTTTGAAGTCGTCATGGAAATGTTGATTGTCTTGCCCTCCCATGTCTCTAGATATCCAGCAGCAAATCTTATGACTCCCTTAATGTTTTTCATGGATTCGTCAAATAATTTAGGTTGGAAGGAACCTCAGGAAATCATCTAGTTCCACGTCTTGCTCATGGTGCAACTTACATTAATTAAGCCAGTCAGACAAGCTTTTTTGCTAATTAACTATTGAGTTAAGACAGTATTAGACTTCAGGAACATTTTCACAGCAAAATCCCTGTAAACTCCTAAAACGCATCTTACAAATGTGTTACATTTCCTTGGTTGTATTTTATGAGCTTCTTAATTTTCTCTCCTTTCAAGCAGTACTTTCCTGAGTGTTCTGTTTGTAGCAATGGAAATACCTGCTCTTGCTTAATGACTTTTATTAAGTTGCAGGCAGCTGGAACCTTGGCTGCATTTCTATGCCAGTGTGGATGAACAGGGGAGTGGGAGGAGGGACTCAGTGTGGAAAACGAAACAGAGAGGGGTGAGAGGAGATACTGAACTTGTGTAAAATGTCTTTGCGTTGCAGTGTGTTAGGGTGCCTTTTCAAAATGTGTTTGGGAGAATCACACTCAATGGTATGTGCTGGCAGCGTGTAAAGAGCTGGTAAGATTAGAGATTTGGACATGCAGTACCACAGCTTGAAGAGGGTAACTCCAGCCGTAAGGGAAGTGCTGCCAGCTACAGGACACCTGGCAGTTCTCTAAGAAGGTGGATTTTTTTGTTGTTGGGGAATGAAAGTTACCTACAATTTTAAGTGTCTATGAGGAAGTTGGCCTGATCTCTTAGTGTACTTAGGTTTTTCAGTACTGCTGCCTGTTTTATGAGCACTAAAATTTGGTTGTGCTTTAGTGGAAACTAAGCAAGATGTTGTACTATTTCAATTACTAGATAAAACAAACTTACCAGTGTTCATGGGAAAGAAACTGCTTCCATAGAAGCTTAAAAGGAAAAACAAGGAACTTGGCTCATCTTGTGTACCACTGAAGTGACGTTTGTCAGTAAAATAGTTTCAGAATTTGATCAACTAAGCTGAAGAGAAATCATTAACTGGTGTATATGTAGCATTCTGTGAAGCTTTATAATAAAGCAAACAGAACAGAAATAATTGCTAGTCTTGAAGCAATGTGGGACACCTAAAGGAAAGGTTTAACTGGTATTGTATGTGTGAATCATGGCAGGAGCAAAAGACAGGAAACTAAGGCAGTAATACTGGGAAGCTTTCTGATACATATGGATTCTTAAAGTAGTGTTCCATTTGTTTAAACAAAAAAGAAAAAGTGTTTTTTCCTCTGTTGGGGATGCTATGCAACCTCCCTTCTCTCAGGGGCCAGGAGACATCAAATATTGATGCAATGGGAGATACTTCTGTGGCATTTTTGACAGAGTACCGTGGGGTAGGTCCTTTCATCCCTTTTATGTCTGATGTGAGTTCTAAAATTCTGTTCTTCAGCCAGCCAAGTTGAGTTCCCTTAGGAAGTGGAAAATTCATCAAGTACTGGTGGTCATTCTGTTATATACTCTAATTCAGGAAACAAAAAGGGGAGCTGAAGCTTTGTGGAAGAAGGCCTGTGTCTGATTTTAAAAAGGCAAAGTTAAGCTGCTTCAAAAAGCAAAAATAATCCCTCACCCCTCCTTCTGTTGTCTCAGGCTGCCTTTCTAGCTTCAGGGGGTGACAATCTTACAGCAGGGCTTTGAGTATCTTTGCAACCTTATGATATAGGTAGATGTATGGAAATGAAAATCAGAGATTTGCAGAAGGCAATACATCTTGTGTCCATTTGCCTTGCAGAGTTTCTTATCCACAGCTGGTGAGTGGGAGAGTGTATTTGTTACTGGCAGAGCCTGTCAAATCTATAATATACAATTGTTTTAGAGAAAGTGATATTGTAATCCAACTTTCTAGAATGTTTCCCAGTACTAAAAGTTTTAAAAGAAATGCACTTAGTTTAGACTGGAGATTTTGCCAGGATTGGTTTCCCTGTCTGGGACTTGGCACGGTTATAGCTGTTATTAGATATTCATTACACTGATGGTGCAATACACTGTTCTTTCAGTCACTGAAATTATTTTAAATACAGAAAAATTTTAATCTGCCTTTCTATCTTGCCTGTCTTAGCAGATCATGATGTAACCTTTTTTATTCAGATCAAAGACAAGTTTCTGGATCTTTTCTTTTTAGATATTTATATATATATATGTATTTATTATTATTTTTATATTCAGCATCAAATTAATTTTGGGAATGTGCAGTTATCCTTGTTTTCAGGATGAGCTGTTATTCTCCCCTCCTACCTCACACCTCCAGTATGTATGACTTGTGAGTAAGCTTCCATTTCTGCCCTCTCGTCTTTGAAGCTGGCAACCTTATCTTTTCTTCATCCTATGCATATGTACATAGCTGCAGTGTGCCTGTGCTGTAGAAGCTGTTTGCCACAACTTCTTTCAGGGGAAATTATTTATATAGATGGCGTATAATGCCAAGGAATTGTCTCATAAACCAGAATATCCTATCTTGTATACTTACCAAGTATGATTGTCTGCAGATGATCAGACAGTCACATATTGCAATTCTTTTTCATTAACGTGAAGATTTCGTGTTTATTCCTTGCTGCAGGAAAGCATAAGAGTATTTGAAGTGATAAAACTTAACTCTGTCGTGTACAGACAGAAATGGTTAGGAATTATTTTATTATGTCGTTTTACCATGTCGTTGGTGTCAAAAGCAGTGGGGCATTTGATCTTCTGATCTGTGACATCTTGGTGAGTTTTATTATTTAGTCATATGAGTAGACACAGTAGTCAGCAAGTAGATTGGCTCATTCTGACTTACTCCTAGAAGAGGAAAATCTGGTCTGTAATTCTACCTAATTTAGGATTTGAGAGGTGCCTAGGAAAATGGTGTTTTGTACCTCAGAATACTCATGTGCCTTCATAAATGGTCTTGTATTGTGGTCTTGCCTACTCTGCTGTGTTACTATTCCTTATCCTGTTGTAAAAAGGAGGTTTTAGATTAATTGTATTTTGGTCTAAGTAACAGTTCACTTGAGCTTACTGTCCTGTTTGTAAAGGCAGTATTGATATGGAGGTTTGTTACAGAATTTTCTTTTGATAATGGTTTATTCCACATGAATATGACTATTAATTCTTTTTCAGTGAATCCAAGTTACCTCATGACCTTTTCCCTTCTCTTCCTCACAAAAGCATGCCTTCATTATAGAAGGGCTGGAGACTTCTGGGGAGAGGAGAGGAATTTGGTCTTTTTCTATTAATACTCTGAAGGTCTGAATTCAGTAGAACAGGAAGAGGAGAAAGAAATGTAAATGTCTTTCCTCAGCCACAGATGAATTTTTGAAGAAGGACCACTGTCGTGCAAAGAAATTGAGGTAACCTTAATAATGTGGAGATGTATGTAAATGCCGTATTATCAGTAAAATGTTGATAGGAGAATGGTACTAGGACTGTTAAAATTTTGGGGGAGTTTTCAGCCTACATTTTATGTATTACTCAGAATCTTTACTGTGAGGGTTGTGAGGCACCGGAATAGGTTGCCCAGAGAAGTTGTGGGTGCTCCATCCTTCGAAGTGTTAAGGCCAGGTTGCATGGGGCTCTGAGCAACCTCGTCTAGTGGAAGGTGCCCCTGCCCATGGCAGGGGATTGGAACTAGATGATCTTCAAGGTCCCTTCCAACCCAGACTCTCTGATGAGTCTATGTTCCTACAACAGGTATATCTTAACAGAAGCTCCAAAACTGGTTTAGATGGGGAGGATTCTTTTGGAAGAATGGTGGTATAGGACTCCTTAAACAAGTCAGATTCAAATGTGTCTTCTTGTGCAACAAAGCTTTTCCCAGTCAGTTTTGGAAGTCTGAGGTTCTTTGCCCTGTGTGGAAGGCCTGCCTTCCATACATGGGAGATCTGTGTTTAAACTGAGGAGACACCTTTGCTTCTCTCACTGATTGCTTAAGCCGTGACCTGACAGCGCTGGATAACGAGTGCCTGAACCCCAGCTCCTTTCTTCAGGGGAGATGCTAAAGCAGTAATGACAGCTAAGTCACCAAGTGCAGTCAGTGCTCCAGATATGACCTGTCATGCCTAGGCTAATGCTGTCTGAACTAGAGTAGTGCTCAGACTAATGTTGTCTTAGGTTCTAGCTGAAACATCTTCACTGAAGATACAGGCCCCAGGCAGTAGACTTACTTCCGGTGGCTTTCAGTAGGAATTTAATTCCTGATTTATGTCTATGCATTTGAAAATTCGCCCTCTTCAAAGTTCAGTGCTTCATCAGTGAAGTTTTTTTAAACTACTCAGTTTAATTAAAAAAACCCTGATAAATCACTAAAATAGAAGTTCTTTAAGACAATGAAAGAGGATAATGAATAATCAAACAGGCAGCTGTCATTCTGATAGCTGGAAATAAGGTATATTTGAAAGATATTCCTTGTCCTTTGTATTACCATAGAGGAAGAAAAATCAAAGTTGTTGGAAGGCAAATTTGGTTAAATCCACATTCTTGCCCTCTGCTCCAGTAATTGGCATTGCATATGGATCTTGAAGCCATAGGTATATTTGAGAGAAATACAGGGTTCATTTTTCACCTGGACTCCATATTGTGAGGCTTGAAATCTCTCTGAGAGAAAAGAAGATGCTACTGGAGGTGTCACTGTGGTGCTATGCCTTTAATTGTGTGCATATACTCACAAGCTTACATACATAAATAGATAAAACTGAAGTATGTACAGTCTTCCACATCCAAGCCAACATGTGAGGACATAATTTGTCTCTCCTGACTTCTTATGGAAGTTGCTGGGCAGAGCCAGGGAACCTGAAACCCATATAAGTAACTGCATGCGTGAAATTATGCAAAGCTATGGCAGATAAAAGCCACAGTTAGGAGGTGTGATCGCAGCTTCTGCGAATAAACAAATCCCAGATTTAGTGAGTGTAGGAACAAGCAGAGGGTAGTCTGCAGGTTTCATCAGTGATGGCACTGACTAGTCCAGGGCACCTGGTTCTTGTGTACTTGGCCACTGAAACCTTAACGTGCAGGCTCAGGGGTGACCTTATCGCTCTCCATAGCTGCCTGAAAGGCTGTAGCCAGGTGGGGATTGGCCTCTTCTCCCAGGCAACTGGTGAGATGCCTTGGGGTGGCTACCTGAAAACAGAGGCTGCTAAGATTAAGAGAATAAAAGCAGGTATTTATTTGAAGGGCCTTCAAAGGTACACCTTGGGAGTCAAAAGCCTCCGAGGGGCTCCACCCAAGATGGATGCTGGGTCATGGGTTTTTCACGCTTTTATAAGTTTGGTCCATTTGCGTATCAGGGTTAATTCTCCAATTATAATTTCAGTTAATGATGTAATTACCCCAAGTTTGCCCCCCCTCTCCAGAGGCTCAGTTTACATATTTCAGGGCCTGGGACAACGAGGTCCTTGAAGTGCAAACCTAGAGAGGGTTTGTTATGTCTAACCAGAATGAGAAAACAGTAGCTAACAGGCTGTATGACGTTTCAGAATTACATACTAAGCAGTACAGAATCTGAAAAATATAAAAGTTAAAAATTAAGGCATCATTCACCCCCTTTAGAGGCTTGACAAGGCCTCTACCTTGTCAAGACTCTATTCTAAATATCTACTAATAATATGTGTCTAACAGCAGTAGATATCTAACAACAGTATATGTGAACAAGAATTATAATTACAACTACTATGAACAGTTCTTTAATCCAGGGCCAGTTTGGTAACCATGAAGTCAGGGTGTGGAAGATATAATCAGAGCTCAGTGTGTTATCTTGGAATGGTATCTAATCTAAGATCTCAGTTCGTTCTCATATTGTAGACAAAATTTGGCTTATCTTTCCACTTTCATCTACATGTCAATTGTTGGCTTTGTATCCAAATGAATGTCTTTGGATACACTCTGGACTAGAATCATATGCAAATTTTGGTTCCAAACCTGAGTCAGGGTTACCAACTGTGTAGATAACAAGCACAGGAAAAGAATCATTTAAACTACATTATCTTCATTTGTATCAGTCTCTGTTTTCTCAGTTGTTTCAGGAGCAGAAGCCTTCTTAACTCTGGAGTAGTGAATCCAGGGTCCTTTGCCAGCAACTTTGACTGCGGTGAGGGTAGTCAGCAGAATTTGGAAAGGTCCTCTCCACTTGGCCTGTAGAGGGTCACTGTCCCACACTTAACATAGACCCAGTCTCCAGGCTGGAAGGGATGTGCAGGTGTGTCCAGTCCTATGGATCTGGATACCACGATGTAATTCTGGAGCTTCTGCAAAGTGGAACCTGAAGCCATTAGATATCTCTTTAAATCAAGTTTCCACCTCATATGAATTTCACCTGGAACATGAGGAATTTGATATGGCTTAAGGCATCAGTGACAAGAGGAAATGGCCTCAAGCTGCACCATGGAAGGTTCAGTTTGGACATCAGAAAGAATTTCTTCACTGAAAAGTTGTCAAGCATTGGAACAGGCTGCCCAGGGAACTGGTGGAGTCACCATTTCTGGAAGTGTTCAAGAAAGAACTGGATGTGGCCCTTAGTAGCATGGTGGTGTCTGGTCAGAGCTTGGACTTGATGATCTTGGGGGTCCTTTCCAAACCTAATGATTCTGCGATTCTATGATGTGAATTTTGCTCTCATTCTGTGAGTTCCAATTCCATGTCCTAAGGCAGTGAGCAGTAAAGGATAGGCAATCCTTGAGGAAAGGCTTCTGTAAAGATTTCGTGTGTGAAGTCAAGGATTGCATACATGGAGACTCTGGAAAACAGAGCTGTATTATTAAACATGTCAGTTTTAAAGAAGTTAGTTTAACTTTATTAAATCTATTCTGTGGGTACTTTCTTTTCCCAGTTGAATTGTTTTAAACCAAGTAGAGCTTGTGATTCTGAGCAAGCTTGTTCACACAGTCCCTAAATGTAGTCTAGTTAATCTACTTGAATTCCACATGTGTAGTTAACATGAATTGACTGATTTTTCTCAATGCCCCGAGCTAGACAAACCAGTTTCACTGACTTTTATCTGTTTACTGCTAGCACTGATTCTTGAATGCCTGTCTGACTTCTACTGAGGAAAGTTAGTGTTTCTTCTGTGCTCTGTACCAACTTTTGTCCACAGAAGTTAACCAAGTGAAAATGAGTTACCCTTTATCTTCTTACAGCTGTCAATTTTATCTTTAATGTGGTGCTCAGCTGAATACCAAATTTGCTTCCATGCTCACTGACCTTTCCTCATCAACTTACCAGGATAAAAATGGGTGGTGAAGGGCTAAAAGGAAGATGCAAAGTAAAAATAACTCCAAAGTAAATGTACCTGTTGGGTAACTATCTCCTAATGAATTTTATGTAAGTGCAGGCGCATGCTTTAAAAATAAGCAACATGAATATGAGAGAATCTTTGAAGCATAAAGAGAAACAAACCCATGTTTGATATGTTTACAGAAGTATGATTTGCAGCCCACTCAATACCTGATTGCTCTGGGACTGAAGACCTCCCATATGGAAGCAGGGGGTAAGAACAGCCCAGGCTATTTTTGCAAATGCTGCATTTGTGTTTTTTACTAAGCTAGGCTTCTTTTATTCCCGATATGGGCTTTTTCTTCTGCAGTAGTTCTAAACTTCATGCTTCATTCTATACTTCATCAAGTCATCTTTGCAATTGTGTTCTTAAACTGACAGTTGGTTTTATTTTTAAATAAAAATGTAGAGAATATTATTTCTCTTCAAACAATGAGGTCAAAAGAGAAATTTAGAATCAGAATTGTGTCAAATTGTAAAATGTGCATCCATTTATACTAAGTTTTCTAAAATAACAGTGATGAGATGCTGAAAGCCAGAACTGTGCAGTGATGAATGTTGATTGTATAGAATTGACAAGAGAACCATGAACAGTGGCAGAAACATGTAATTGACACTGTCCTTACTGGGTTTTATTTGTAATGTCTTTTCAATAGTGTAAAATTTCCCCACTTTTTTTCAGTTCATATTGTGTCTTTTCCCCATTCATTTGACTGTGTTGCTGTCCCCTAAAGGTTTTATCAGGAATAGAACTTAATGTGGCATACAATGTCTTGATGTTTGTTTCTTTTATTTGCACGTGATAATCACCAACTATCTCAGCAAAGATCTGGGAATAGTTTCTTAGCTGCAGCTGCAGAGGAAGTAAAAAAATAAATGTATTTGCATGTGTCCTATGTAAACGGGCTTTTTTAAAAAAATCATTTCTCAGCATCTGTTAGAACATATGAGAATTATTTTATCTTAGAAGCAGACTTCTCGAGTCTGGAGAATT
This sequence comes from Gymnorhina tibicen, assembly GCA_013399875.1. Classification (NCBI taxonomy): domain Eukaryota; kingdom Metazoa; phylum Chordata; class Aves; order Passeriformes; family Artamidae; genus Gymnorhina; species Gymnorhina tibicen. The sequence goes on along the minus strand of VXAZ01005444.1, from coordinate 546,150 downwards.
TTTCTTGCTGCCACTTCTTTACAGCTATTATTTGTACCATTTAAAAGGCAGTATTTTAACCAGTGTTTGCTGTATTAATTGTGAAGGGGAAAACTTCACCAGTGACCTCCATAACAAGCAGTGTTATCAAATAAATGCACCTGAGCAAGTTCCCAGTATTGCAGATTTGGCGCAGAATGAGTTACAGACTTGCTGTAATTGAAGCACTGTGTGTGCTTTAAGTGTCATCTTGGTTAGATTAGTGGTGGAAATGTAATAATTTTGGTAGTTAAGGAAATACATTTCCTTACAGTGGTTTGTACAGTGGTTTGCTGAGACAGTTGCTATTCTTTGGGCTGTTTTGTGGTGTGAGTCCTAGGTGGGGTTAGTAGAGGGTGCTACAGCAAGGCTACTGGGTGCATTGATAAAAGTCCCATCCTGTATATATTGCTAATTGAACTTAAAGTCGCTGTGCTTTGCGTTCTTCTAAGGACTGCATTCTCTATATCCTGCTGCTGTAGTAGTATTGGAATTGCCTTGCTGTGGAGTTTATTTTGTCACATGTTGATATCTGGCTTTAGTGAAGAATTTGAAACATCCTTTGAAAGGTTAGAATTGCTGATGAAAGCATAATAGAATACATCAACTTTCAGGTCTTCTAAAAATAAGTACATTGTTGAATCAGAAACAGTAATATATATAGTAATATATACAATATATAGTATGAAACCATGGTGATCTCAAGTCAGCTTGTGGAAACTGTAATAAAGAGTTTCTCTGACCTTTTTTGTTGAGGGAAAGTCTCTCTAAACAAAATCCCATTTAAGCAGTGCTTTCTTACGTGCCAGTCACCTTATTTTTAGACTTGACTCTCCTGAAAATAGAAGGGGAAGGAGGGGGTGAACAAAAAGCCCTCCAAAATACTAATAGCACAGATTATTTCTCAGCTTCCCCAATTATAAGCAGTTTGTGGACAGGTGGTCACTGTTCTCTCTATAACACAGATGAAGCTTACCAATTGAAACCAATTTTGATTATTTGTTGTCACCTTTTCCTCTCAGTTCCACTTCTCAATATTATTTAGATTACTGTGGTCACAGATTCTTTTGGATCATTAGGGCCACAGTCAGTGCTTAATTTTACTACCAGTCTTTTAACTGTGATACACATTTTGAAACCTGCTGATCATAACAGTCAGAAATCCCAACCAAAAATCTGTGCACTATCCCTCTACAACCATGTCGTAAAAACAGTTCTTCCTGAAAAAGTGCATGACCTGAAAAAAAGGAAAGTTGGACAGAGGATTAGGGGAAAGCTAGCATAATCTCATGATTTAGATGGGAAATACAAACAACTGTAATATGACGAAGTTGTGTAGGTCTTGACCCAGAGTTATAGGTAGAACTCTTACCTCTTGAGTCACAGCCCATTGTTTTTTTCTAGAAAACCATCGTTGTTTTTAATCTTAATCTGTCAGTTAAGAAAATTAACGAGGAGTTTCTGTGCCATTGAAAATTGCACTGAAGTGTAATTGTAAACACTATGGAAGATCAAAGCAGAGTAGGAAGTGCTATTTTATAGCTCTTTTATTTGAATTCATTGCTTGATCATCATAAGAATTTCTATACTTCAGTGCCCAAAGCTGTGCTTTTTCACTTACCTGGTCAAGGAAGCATTTCTGTACTCATTGTTGTCCTAAGTACCAGGTCAAACAGTCACAGTTTAAGCCTTTTAGTGTTATACTTGAAATTAATTTTGTCTTTTTTTGTCAGTAATCCCTCCTGATTGATTACACATTTCTGACTGTTTTAAAGCAGTGTACTAACTTGTCTGTATAAATACTTCCCATTAGAAATTGCTTTAAAAGTTCTGAATTATGTTTGTTGCCATAGCAATACTCAGTTAAAGATTCACAGAATGGTTTTTTATTTTCTTCCTGCCACAGGGGAATTCAAAAGTAGATTCTAAATCTATTTCATATACAGGAAATTCATTAGGGCTGTGTGCAGGGGATATTGTTGGGAGAAAGGGGAGGGAAAATGTTGTCCAGAGTTCAAATCTTATTTCTGGAGCACTGACCGTATCTGCAGTGGTGGGAAGGCTTGTGCTGTTTGGTTCTATCTATTTGGGTTTCAGGTGACCTTGTCTTAAAGCTATAACTGATAAGGAAAAAAAGCACTACAGAAGAAATCAATGTTCTTTGCCTATTCTTGTTTTCCCACCTAAAATATGATGTGCATTTGTATTTCTCCACTTCAAGAATTTGAAATGGTGCCATTCTTCTGTAGATTACGAATGTAGACTGGGCAAAAATTAGGTTCCAAAATCGTCATTCATTCCTAGTATCTCATCAGTTGTCTTCAAAAATCTGTTTTGAGTAGTACTCCATCGATATTTACGTTTTTGTTGGAGCATCAGCAATTGCAACCTTAGTAAACAGCTGAAACTCCACATAATGCTAACTTTTGAATATCTTTGATTAAGTATAATCTGAATTCTCTTCCCAGTTTCAAGACTAGTCGGAGGCCTTGGAAGAGTTGGCTTTGAATGAGTTCATGCTCTTGCTGACTTTTTCTAGACTGGTTTTTCTAGACTCATTTACAGAACGCTGTACAAAAAAAATTATGGATTAACTGTGTGTGATATTTCATATTTCGTTCTCGAATACTTAATTTGACAAGTGTGATAGTTTACAATGCGATCTCAGTATTTTTATTTCTTCTGTGGAGGATTCTGCCTCCTGAAGTCTGAAAGAACTGTTTGAATTTCATGTGGTCTCAAGAGCAGCTGTTGTTTCTACATGCCCAAAGAGCTGCAGGAGTGTAAAAAAGTGGGGACAGTGTTGGAGTTAAGGAGAAAAAGAAAATCAAGTTCAATATTTTGTCTGTATCTGTTGATTACAGAAGTGTAAAGTAGTTTAATATGTATGTTTTCCTTTTTCTTTTTTGATTGGAAAATGCAAAGTTTGAACAAATACTACTGTAATCCACACTGGCCTTGCTCCTGCTCCAGCAGTGTATCTTCTTTCCTTTCTTTAATTGAAAAAAACCCCCACAACTTCCCATTATGCTAAGAAATTCTATTTAAGGTTTTGTAATGTTGCATTTATTTAAAGGGTTAGTGGGGGTTGGGGGAAATACTAAATGCTGCACTCATGGAAGTTCCCCAGCTGCTATCAGAATCCATGTGCAAACTGAGAAATGAGATCAGTCCTTGAGCACACTCATGTAATTTTTAAAATCAGAAGGTTGCTAAAAAAACCATAGAATTCTAAAATAGATTCTTCTTATTTACATCTGGGTTTTTGAGCTGTTATGGTTCAATTCTTCAAGCTCTTAAAGCTCTTGTGATTTGGAAGAAGAAAAACAAATATCAGGCAACTTGTTGTAATTGCGAGAGCTGCAACACTGAGATAACAAAATGTTCAGAATGTAGTTCCTCTTCGCTTAGGCCCTAATTCTGCAAATACATAAACCATGCATTCACTTTAGTAAAGTAAGCAATATTGCAGAGAGTGGACGACTCTTGATGATGAAGTTAAGCATTGGAAAAGGTGTTGCCAGGATCAAAGCTGTAGCTGTCTTGGTTTCAAGGGCTTCTGGGTGTTTCTTTAAGATACTGGCAATTTAGTGTACTCTGAACTGATAGAAGGCCTATTGTAACTTAAGAAACATGTGAGGTCCAATTTTGGCTTGTTTGTAGAAAGTCCAGGAGAACTGTTAGACAAAAATCTCCTTACAGAATGTGTAAATCTAGAGTAAGAAATGTTAGGGGTAAATGTTACAAACTGCGGACAAGTCCAGACGCTGATCTCTTGGTCACCAGTGACAGGACCCCAGGGAACAGCATGAATCCAGGTCCAGGGAGATTTAAGAAAAGATATTAGGAAAAGGTTCTTCACCCAGAGGATGTTTGGGCACTGGCACAGGCTCCCCAGACAAGCAGTCGAGCCCAAGCCTGACAGAATTCAAGAAACGTTTGAATAGGGCTCTCAGGCACAAGGTGTGATTCTTGGGGCTGTCCTGGGCAGGGCCAGGAGTTGATCTTGATGATCCTTATGGGCCCCTTCCGGCTCAGGATGTTCTGTGATTTTAATTTTCTTGAGCTTGGAGGTTGGCCAGTATAAAACACAGAAAAATTCCAGCTGGGATCTCCACACTGAATTTCTGTTCTTCCTGGCTCGTATATAACTAGGAATTTTTTTCAGATTCTTGAAGTCATCAGTGGAAACCAAAGCTCTCATCCTGCTATATACTGCATGAGCAATTCCACGTTAGAGGAATGGAATTCTGTTTACCTGTTTGTCTCTGCCTTGAGTTGAACAAGAATCTGGTTTTCTGCAGAATAATTTTCCCTGTCACCTAAGAATGCAAACATAATGCTTCCTGCAAGGCCATGGTAATCTTGATGAGCAGAAGAGTCACATGTTTCTTTTTACAGTGTTACTGTCAGTTCCAGAATTGCATATCAGAAACCAGCTTTCCCTCCAAAAAGCAATTACGGGATTCAAAGCCAGAGAAATAAGTACTGGGCATTTATTATTTGCCTACTTAATCTTTTAAAATTGTTTTTTTCTGTGCTGTAGTTAAAACTAAAGTTACTTCTTAATGAAAGTATAGATTTTTATTCAGGGGTTTCGTGCAGTGTTTATATGATTGCTGGAGACTGTGGGTCAGGGTTAAAAATCTCCATCACCTAGAAGACTTGAGAATAATAGAAATGCTTCTCTAAGTGCAACATTGGTTATGGCAAGTAACAATGTGATCTTTGAACTGTAGGTACTTCCTTGTTTCTATTGTAGCTCTTCCTTACAATACCAGGAAGGAGGTTTCTGATTCAGGCTTGTGCTTTGAGTCCAAGAGAGGTTGAAGGTGGGAGAGAGAAAGGGAATAAAGACTCATCTGGATTTTTGATGTTTCCGAGTGGAATAACTGAAGTTTTGACACTTCTCGGGAATGAGAAAACTGTTGCTTATTAAATACTTCTAGTGGGCTTGTTGATGTAGTTGTGGAAGGACTGGGGAGATCATAAAAAACCCCAGAGATTTAATGGGAGAGGGAAGGAAGATGATGAAAAAGTGACTAGACTGGGCAGCAAATGAAAACAGGAAGGGAGAAGGATAGAGAAGGGCAAAGAGAAGGCATGTTTAAGTTCGCAAATCACCGTGCTTCTTTCTGCCATCTATAAATTATTTTTGAGAGAAATGTCTGATCTGCAGACCTCTCTTGTTCTTTATTCCTTTGGCACTTGGTGCAGATCTCATTCATTTTTCCTACCTTCAGCTAGTTTAGAGGTAGAACTGTTAGATTTGGTAGGGTAGGTGAACTCCTCATCAGTCATTCTTTGTGCAGTTCATCAGTAAAGAAAAGGATGAATTGAGGACTGGCATATTCAAATTGTTTTAAGAAAATTTCTGCACTAACACGACTTGTGAGTTTGTGGTTTGTTTTAATGGGGTAAATAAAACATGAGCTGAAATGGGATCCTTTGTTTTTTGAATGGCCTTGTTTTGAACAGTAAAGGGTTGCCCAGTCATAGGTGCTGGTCATAATAAAATACTACACAGAAATTAAATTGCATGAATATAAATAAAATAACCATTTATATCTAAAAAATGGCTGAATTCAAACAGCATAGTTCTAATAGAATGAAACGTGATGTGCAATGTCATGGAACCTGTTTTGAAAGTATAAGCAGAACAAGAAATATTTGTCAGTTTTTAAAAAGGTTTAAAAGGCTGCTAAATACTGTTAGTAGCTATACTGATTCATTATGATGAGCTGCAGCCAGATACTCTTTGGATTCCGTGTAGGATGTTCAGGTGTGTGTTTGTGCGCATGTGTGCGTATAGAAATAACGTGTGTATATTTTTCTTTACTACATATCAGTTGTTGAAAAATATTACTATTGACTCACAGAAAATAGAGCTTGCTGTAGCATTCACACAAAATTTATGCTTTTTCTGCTGGCATATTTAACAAATGGGAATTCTAGAGAAGTATCACTCATGGGAAGAGGCAGACATTTATTGTTCTGTATTTGATAGAATGCTTTTAGTAAAATGTGAATGACGAACTACATAAAATTTAGCTGTGTTAATTTCAATTTTTATTACAGTTACTAGAAAAGTAACTGTGTCAAAAATAAGAGAATAAAAGTGGTAAGAGAAATAACCATTTGTGTTTGAGCCTTTAAAGCTGATCCACGAATAGCTGAAAATTTGGATTCCTCTGTTTTTCAAGTTTGTCCTAGTATCCTGGTAAATGATGGGTAAGTATGGAAAGGAGTTTTGACCTATTTGCCTTCATACTCACATGACTAAATGTCTGCTTCCACAGCTGGTGGCTGAGGCAGCAGTTTGTTGGTGATTGGTGGCAGCAGTTTTGGATTCAACTTTGTCAGTCAAAACAGGGCCATTTGTCTCTGTCTTGTCACTTTTTTTGAGGTGCACTGTGCCGAACTCCCAGCTACAAGAGTTAACTCCCATCTTGGAGAACCAAGTGCCCTTGCAGACCGAAGCAAGAATTTCTAGCAAAAGAGGCCAGGGCACGTGATAGACCAGTCGTCAGCCATCCTGTGTACAAACTTGGGAGAATTACCAGCAATCCCAGAGGGAAATGCAAGGGGCCTGACTAGGACTGAAATAGCTGAAAAATTTGGAGCAGCTAGAGATGTGACAAATAGTACAGCTCATGGAGTGTCCAAGCACTAATTACTGCTTACCAGAAATGTGTTTTGTTTATCATATTTTAACCTTGTATGATTTGTGACCCTAAAAGGAACAGACTCAAAAGAGAGTCTTTTTGAACAGAGTTTTTTTGAATGGCCTTGTTTTGAACAGTAAAGTTCAAAACAGAGTTCAAAAGTGCAAAAATGTTGTGGAAATACAACCTAGGGGCTTTATGTAATTATCTGAACCCATTCTTGTATTCCAGCCCAAAGGAACTTTCGTCATTAGGATTTTACAGTTGTGATAGAAAACAGGTGCATCATTATGTGTTGGTCCTTGCACATCTATTTCTTACACGTTACCTGTTACCTTGCAGAACAAAACTGCCTGGAAGGCCAGGATGTTGGTTATTTCCTTACTTCACCAACATGACCTGTTCATTCCTATTTTATGCAGTGATGGCATTCTCTTCTTGCCTGTCATTCTCAAGGGAGAGTTTCTGGTTGACTAATTCTGCCCAGAAGTGTATGGTAGCAGGGCAGCTTCATGCATGTTTCCAGTATCCTTGCCTTTGAAAAAGTTAAGCGGCACCATTCCCATCTCCTCCTGAGGAATGTGTATGGCTTCTTTCTGTGTTTACCAGCACGAGAATGATGTGTGTGCTCAGAAGGGCCCTTGGTTAGTCGGGTGGCAGTCTCCCATGGTAGCTTTTTTTTTTTGATGGGGCAGGAAAAAAGGAGGTGAATGCTTCAGCTTGTTCATTGCTCACAAACACAAGAGAAACACAGTGTTGATAGTAAGAGAGATGAATAGCAAAATTAGTATTTGTTCACCAAAGGCTTTCTTGGAAAAACTGGACAAACGGGCAAAATCTAAATTTTCTCTTGTGCCTAGATGATTTTCTGTGCAGAAGGTTGTATTTCAGGATAAAAATTGATTCTGGGAAACTGCATGATTCTGGATAGCAAGGTCGGAAGATAATTGGCTGAGCTATGTAAGGTCTTCATTACTTAACTTGATACTTGGCTGTAGCACAGCTTGGCACAAATTTCTATCCAGGATTCCTGGGGAAATTTGTCATTTCTCCTAACGCAGGTATGGTTTTTATTTTAACCTTGGGAGAAGTAGCAATCTCTAGAAAGTCCTGCTGTTTCGATACCTGCAAAACTATTTAGTACAGAGTTATTAAAAGAGACTATAATGTGCAACAGCAGCTAGGAGCTCAGCTCTGTCTTGGAGTGAGAAGCAGAATTATTTTGGAAAAAAAATTTGTGGACAAGCAAAGCACTTGTCTCTGCTCATAAAATGGTAATCAACATAGTCAGTGAAGTGCGATGTAAACCACTGCGGGATATGCCCGCAGTACTTTGCTTTGCATTTGATAATTTGCAAAACAGAGCTTGCTTATTTATCACCAGTTCTGTCATACTGCATTTAGCAATTTGACTTTCTCTTGTGGCTTGAGTTTCCCTGCCAGATTCTGGATCTAGGAGTCCTGTTTTCCTTTCAGGGGGATTTTCTAGTATGCTCTTAATTTGTTGCAAACCGTCCAGCCAATTACTACTGTTGCTGTTTTTTAGATCTGCTGTTTGTGTTTCTAATGAGGATAGTCAATATAGCACATTCTCCACATTTAGCACATTATCCAAATTCTTCTATAATGGAGATTGATTTTTAAGCAAAAAACTGGGCACAGGGATTTCTTGTTACTGTCGATTTATCTAGTAATACATTGTGATACTTAAGTTTATGCTGTACTACTTTATAAAGTCTCTAATAATTTGGTTTGTAAGTATTATTGCATCCATTATAGCATTATCAGTAAAGCATAAGATAACAAGGGTAATTTACTCATACATTTTCAGGAAAACGTGTTTTGTTCTTCATTGCTTCTTGTTGGGTTCTTAAAATGTTTCAGTTACGTGACTGTTTTAGTTATGTGTTGCGACTGCTTAAGGAACTACATAATGTCATCTAGGGTTCCTTTCTCATGGAAGTTTGAATCAGGTGACCCTTCAGGGTCCCTTTCAGCCCAGGCTGTTCTAATATTCTATGATGCTATGTGACTCTTAATAAAAATACAGTGGTTTTTTCCACAGTAAAAAAGCAGAGTAGAAAGAACAATATATTCTCGTCTTTTTATGTAGGTAACAAAAAGATGACAGACATTGGCATGAAGTTGGTCCTGGTTGAAGTCTGTGTATATAACCAACTTTGGAAAGAAAGGGTATAATAAGAAAAGGTAAAAAAAGGGTTTGCTTATTTGTAGGCTTTAGTTTCTGTAGTTTGACAGACTTCACTTCTATGCCTTCTAGAAAGTAACACTTTCATCACTTCATTATTCATAACTGGATATCTTGCGTGACAAATGGGTGAACTTCTAAATAAATAAATACAGAATACTTGAGAAGTATCAATTTGGGGTTTAATGTCTTTTTTTTTTAATTCCATGAAGCAGAAGTACAGGCCACCCAAATCGAGTCAGTAGCCTCCTCCCGCTCAAGATTGTTTAGGTATTGGGTTTAAGACCCCAGTTTAACCTTCTTTAACAGCATGACTGTTGCACAGACTAATTCAAGAAGTTTGTGCTCTGTGGGTTGTACACTTAAGAATTTTAGAAGAAAAGTGATCTTTCCAGCAAGTGTTGGACCATGAGATCTGGGAAAACAGGAAAGAAAATCTCAAAGGATGAGAAAGAAATTCCCTTAAGGTGAATATCCTGTATATGCAGCCTGTTTCATTGAAGCACTTTGGTTGAAGTGCTCTTTAGAATAAGCAGAGGTGTAGTTGTCTAGAGCTTTGTTTTCTGACAACAGCAGGCAGGAGAAATATGTTAAACATGGTCAGTGCTGAAATTTCCATCTTGTCTGTGAGTCTGTTCTATGTGATATCTTGATCCAAATGGCAGCTCATGGGCCAGTCTGGCCTGTGTCATGATTCCCTTCATCCTCCCACCTTTTCTTCAGAGAAGATGGACAGTGACTCTTCTGGACTTGGAAGTCAAATGACTCTCTTAATATGTAGGCAGGTCCTTGTACCAAGACCTGTTACCACAGCAATACTGAATAAAAAGGGATGGGGATTGAACAGTGGCATGCCACTCATTATCCATGTCTTGTGTGTTTCAGTCACAGTTTCCCCCCTGGAACAGCTCACAGCTAGGATGTAGGACTCTCATAGTTGTGACCTGAAAGTTTAGCTACGGAAATGGAGGCATGCAGATTTAAGTTTTGATTCTGTAAAGTGTGACTTGTACTCTAATCTGAAGGAAATACTGGTATAGATAAGGGTAGGAGGGTCTTTACCTGAATAAGGAACAATCCTCTGGTTTTACAGCGGAGACAGTTTGTGCAAGAGTTTTCACAGGGTCCTGCTTTGTCTTTGGCTAAACACCAGTATGGGTTGTGTTAACTCAGTTGAAGAATTACTTTCAATGTCTTCTGATTGGTTTCTACCTCATTTATATATCATTTATTCTATGCTTAACTCTATGTCCTTGGTTAGTCCCACTGAGGTACAAAGAACGACTGTTGTGTGCTGGAGTACCTTGACTATTGAACTAATTTTTTGGCCATGCCCCGAGCTACCCAACAGTCACCAGGACATTTGACAGCAGTATGCCAGGATGATGGAAGTCTTTGCCTGTATCGTCAGTCCCCCTTGTTCCCTCCCTCCCTGCATTGCAGCCTTATTGTAGGTTCTTCTTGCTTATTATCATCTTTTCTCATGTTGGCTCTTGTGCTTAGAATTTCTCTCTGCATCAGAAAGCTGTTCTTACTTTATATGTATTTGCAAACAATAATCTGTCTTTCTTAACTGAATTCCTCCTTAAGACACACATCCTCTGCAACTCCATTGTTGTGTGCATGGAAGAAAAGCATAATGTTATATATATTAGACTAAAATCTATCAATTTCACTGCCTGTTCTGTACTGAGTACCTAATTCATGTTCCCTGTTTTTATTACATATTTTAAGTTTGCTTGGACAGAAGTCATCTCTTTCAGTGGTTTGTCAAGTGTCATGTAAGTTGATTGTAGTAATAGGATCCTGTTAAATTTTAGCTTTTGCCTTTCATGCTGTAAGTGTCTTTGAGAAGGGATCAATACCACAGTATTCAGCTCCAAGTGGAAGAGTTAGTTGTTCTTACTCTGTTGGACATCTTTTCTCAACTCTAATCTGTCTGCCATAATTTAGGACCCCTTTTCAAGGGAGATGTGTAACTAAAATGAAGAGTTATTGCAGATCAAGAGAGAGATGGCTTGGCAAAGCTGGGTGAGATTAGCATACTGCAGGCTTTTTTCTTCAGCCAATACTGCAGTTTCCTCATTTTGTGTAACGTGCAAATCAATGTGAGAATAAATAAATAAATAAAATTTAAAGTATTGGCAATTACAGCATTGTTCTTGGAATAATTGTGATGAATATTTACTGGGGATTTTGTACTGTTTTCAACCTGGGTTACTAAATTTGTGATATATGTTAGCACTGCTGTATTCCTCACTGACAGTACTTTTCCTCCCCAAAATAGTGATCTGAAACAAGCAAATTTAAGCCTGTAGACAACACATCTGTTCTTCCAAGTTACCTCCTTTGAACTGCTTTAAATTAGTCCACATGTTCCTGGGGTGTGTGCTACAGGGTATTTGGATGCCTGAGAAAGACACAAGAATTTTACATAATAGTGCTTTCTAGACTCTGAAAGATATTTAGGGAATGGGGAAAAAAGTTGTGTTGTACTGATTTTATATAGGTTTCCTCTTGTGTTGTCAGATCCCTTGAGTAATTATCTTGATAAATAGGGCACCATTTTTTTTATTTGCCAACTGTAGAGGTCCGAAGACTATACGATTAGTGTATAAAGCTATTATGTAAATCCTCTTTGCCCCAGTTTAAGTTAATGCCCTACATATGGCATGCCTGGTAGGATGAGAATTCATGTTCGCTCCTTCCCCAGTCAGTGCATAACTGCTGCTCTTGGCGTGTTGCTAGAATAGGAGAGCTGGTCAAGGGGTTCGCAAGTACTGAAGCATCATTTTAGTTTTTCATGTACAGGATACAGATGACTCACTCCTTCTGTGTTTTAGCACTGACATGAGACTGTTCTGTAAATAGCACATGTTCAGAAATAGGACATCTCCCACCCCCATTAGCTATGAAATCAAGGTAATGTAGCTATTTAATTTTAAAACAAAAAGCAGGAGCAAATTTCAGCACTAGTGGCAATCTAGAACTACGATCTGAGATAAGGGAAGAATTTATTTCCACTTCTTGACAAGAGGCCAGATTACTAGTTATCATCTAGTAGATAAAGAAAAAATAAGGGTGACTAAGACATAGTGCCAAGAAGACTGGTAGGAGATGAACAAAGGGTTTTCTTTTTTTTTCTTTTGGAATAGCACTTCAAGATTTTTCAATAAAGTCTGAGAGTTTCTGAAAGGGAAAAGTATGATTGGTAAAAGTTTATAGGGTAGTGTGCTGATAGCTGAAGAGTTTGGAAGAAGTTTTGTTATGCTGTATGCACTTTTTTTTAAAATGGAATAGTCATGTTGTGACTAAGAATTCCTTGATTACACAGCTGAGAAAGGAGAGAGTCACACCTCGAGCTCTCTCCTGGAAATTCTGGATTCCTATCACATTTACCTGTGTCTCTCAACCTGGATACAGAGGGGGAATAAGAAAGAACCCAAATCAAGAAGGGAATGGAAGGCAAGTATATAGTCCTGCACCTGGCATGGAATTAATTCATGCAGTAACTGCAGAATGGCGGCAGACTGGGTGGAAAGTAGTTCTGCAGAAAAAGACCTGGGGACCCTGCTTGAGGACAAATTGGACATCAGTTGACTGTTTGTCCTCGAAGCAATACATTCTGGGTTGTATTAGCAAGAGTGTAGCCAGCAGGATGAGGTAGATGATTATTCCCCTCTGTTCAGGGTTTGTGAGACTGTGTGTACAGTACTGGCCCTGAATTGGCTCCACAGCACAAAAAAGCCAGACTTGCATGTGTGTCGTGGTGCACTACCAATAAGCTTCGTGTAGATTTAGAGGATTCTGATACTTAAGCAGATTAATATGAATAACAAGATTCTATATTCCAGCTACCTGTGTTGACTGTCCATATGCTTACCCTGACTCCAGAACAGAGTCTTCTGTGTGGCAGCTTATTTTTCATCTGAGGACTGAAGTGCCTCACACCTCCTGTGTTTTAGCATAGGGTACAAGTGTGGATACTGGTTGTTCCTCAGTAGCTGGTACAAGTTAACTACCTGCCTCCTGGTAACCTGTGCACACATCACAGGTGAGAATTAACCTACTTGTACCTTGCAGCAGCACAGCTGCTTTCTGAATCATTCAAATTCACATATTAGTATTTTCCTCATATATTCACTGCCATGAAAGAATGACCAAAATCTACCCAAAGACAGTGATGTGAAGATCCAGTTTTCTGGATATATATGAAAATAGACAATATATTTAAAATCTCCACAGCTGCTGCATGGACATCTCTGTTACTTGTTTACGCATATTTTTGCTAGATCTCCACAGCTCAGTTTTTAGGTTGAAGGGTGTACCAGTTTCATGAGTTCTTAAACTTTCTTCTCTTTTTTTGGATTAATTCAGTGCTTCCCAGTGGTGAATAAGATTGTTCCTATTTATAGAATAGCCTTCACCATACATTCAGTGCTGAAGTTTGTCACCAATGCAGAAGAGTAGATCTCTTTTTAAAGAAAGTCAAAATACATGGTAGACAGCTCTGTAACTCTTAATGTAATGAGAGGATGAGAAAGGAAACATGAAAACACCATACAGAAATGATTGGGTGGTGATTAAAGTGTAACTTGCATCTAGCCTGAAACCTAAATGAAAGCTCTGCTGTTGTTTACAGTAAAGATGATAATGCAGGGTGTGTAGGGAAGGCAAGCTAGCTCTTGGGAAGGGTTGTATCTATAGACATGAAAATGACTATTTCTGAGGTGAAAGCAAACTGCAAGGAATTTAATGTGTTGGAACTGAACAGACCAGATAATCCAGAATACTGAAGTAACCAGCCCATGAAATTGTAAATCTACTGGTTAGGATTTTTTTAGAATTGGCAGATAAGAGGTTGTTTTGTATGGCTAGAAGAGGGTAGCTATGCTGTCTCTCTTTAAAACCAGAGCAGAGATGTTCCCCTGACTGCATTCCCCTTCTTAGTTTGATCTCAGTGCATTAGTTTAGAACACATTTTGAGGAAGGGAGTGCTTACAGACATGGAGGTGAACAGCAAGTGAAATAAAATGCATCAGGAGTTTACCAAGAGAGGTGCTAATACCACACTAATCTGCTATCTAACATGGCAACTAATTTCTTTAAAAAGGAGCAGGAGTCTTTATTTATCTGGATTTCAAAAGGTGATGCACTGTTACATGGGAAAACATTAGTGAAGATTAAACAAAATGAAGTTTAGAATAAGGAGTGAAAGGTGGCAAGAGAAATTACTGATGATGTGGAGCACTGGAATAGTAGACAGGAATGCTGGACAGGAAAAGAAGATGCATTATATGGATAGCATGCAGATGTAACACTCCCATTTATTGGGAATGCTATTGTTTGAAAATGAACGATGAAGGGGAAGAGTGGATTATGGCTGTCAACTGCAAGGTGATTATGAACTGTGTGTGTGATGCAATCCTAAAGGAGAGCAAATGTGATCTTAAAAAGGATCAGGCAGGAGAGGTGTTTTTGCAAAATTGGGAAATACTGAAACCGTTATGCTTCTGTAGCTTCCCTGCAACGCTGTACATCCAGAACACTACATAGTGTGTTTAGGAAAGGTGATTGTAATGTGGAAAATGAGCAGAGGGGAGGTATTGCTTTGACTTGTCTGGTTATTGAAGTAGTGGCAAAGGAGTGGTCTGCTGCCTTCTGTGAACGCCTTGTGGAGAGCACAGCACAGCTCTGGGAAGAGCTGTGTGTGCAGAAAGGAATTACAGTGCCATCCTTGAGGTCTAAAACACACTGCCAAAAATACTTTCCTGGATTATGAGACATTTAAATATTTGATATTCTGTAAAAGGTGGAAGATCATATTTTTTAAATCTGTTACAAAGACTGCTGTGTTAGGAAAGTCCCTGGTAATTTTGCATGTTTTCCTAGAATGGACAGCATGCTCTTGGAGAATAGGATGTTTCTACGCTTTCTCATTTGACCTGGTAGCAGGAAAAATTACAGTTTCAAAGTTAGGATGTTACTCGGCTTGAGATGTACAAAGTAGATGTTTAGGGCATTATCTGGATAGTTGCGTTATTTATTGAAGGAATCTCTTTTAAACTCTGGACTATAAACAGAACAGAGAGAGTTGTTGAATCCCTTCTTCCTGACATTCTAATTTGGCATTCATTCAGGATGGCAAGGAAGCTCAGATCTCTACTTTCACGACACCCCTCAACTAGACGCTTTTCAGACTCCTGTCTGATACCTCTTTACAGATCTTCTGGGTTTTATATCAGTAAAGAGTTGTCATAACTCTGACTAAATTTCTCCCTCTTTTTTGGTGGTTTAGTTTTCAATCTCTTCTAATGTCAAAACACTATTTGTTCTGCTAACCACAGTGTTCAATAGTACACTGAGCGTGGAATTTAAATGTAAAACAGGATGCTTCATAAACAGCTGAACTAATGAGGGCTGATTTTCTATTGAAATGTATCCTGTTATCCTAATTTACCTCTCTACAAAACATTCACAGATCCCACTCATATCACCTACTTGGAGAATTAACAACAGACAGGGTGGTTAGTGCAAACCCATTTACATGCTAAAGTGTTATCCAAGATTGAGGTGTAATTACCTTCCTTTACCGGGAGTGCTTACTTTGTTCTTTTTCCTATGCTCTCTTAGTTGCCGATTTTCACAAAACTAGCAAGAATTTCATCTATTGAAAATGCTGACAGTCAGTCAAATTTAGATGAAATTAGCCAGAAGTTATGAATGGGAAATACCTAGAGAGACAAGCATTCCTTTTCACGAGAAAAGAAATTGAAGACCTTCAGAGGAAACAAATCTGCAGTCACTTCAGATCTCAATCATACCTAATAGAAGAGGTGAAAACCTCTATGTGTTTTCCATCACAAATGATTTAAAAAATAGAGCTCTGAAAAGTCTCGTGAGGAAAAAAAGGTGATGCAGAAAGTTGTGTGGCGCAGGAGAGACAAGTTCTGATTATGTCTCTCTGTCTCAATCCTCTGTGCTAGATACTTCCAGGCAACAAAAGCTCTTCTTTGGAGACACTGAGGTGTGCAGCTTATTTGAATCTTATTTCATACAATAGGAGTAAAGGACTGACAGACTTGTAGGTATTCTTAGACAATTGGAAAAAGCAAAGGAGATTCTGGAGAATTATAAAGGACTTGTTATTTTTCCCTAAGTCTGAATTATATAGCCAGGATCTGAATCTTGGCTTACTCACATTGTTGCTGTATAACACTGAGTTGACAGATTCCACTGGATCTACTCTGTATTTGGTGAAAACTAGGAATCCAATACTGTTTTACCGTTCTGGTCAACAGACTCTCAATCAACTGATCCATCTTTCTCTAAGCTAACTAAATGATAAAACTGAATGAAAGAGGACACATTTTGTGATAATTGGGTTCAGGAGGCTTGCTTTATCCTTTTTACCTCCAAAATGGACAAGCTGTTGATGTTCTTTTAAAAGTGCTTATGATACATTTCTAAAAAAAATTAGATATTTCATGTATTTCCTGCTCCTAAAAATACTGTGTGTCTAGCGTGTATATTTTAAAATGTCAACTCATTTATTGACACAAGTGTGAACACAGTAGACTTAAACAGGTTATGTAGGTTTTATTTAATACAAATGCAAACTGTGTATGTACAGAGTACGAAGTGTGTATGTTTTTCCATATCATGTCTATGCATAATTCCATGATTCCATAGGTGGATTGGATGGCTTTGGAGGTGCTGAGACACAAAAAAATTTACGTGTTATGCTTCCAAGTAATGGGATGCTGTTAAAAAGGTTCCTATTTTTGAAATTCTGGATTATTTGAAAATAAAAATATTTAAGATGAATTTTGTTTACTTGATTTTTGCAGACTGCATATACTTTCAATGTTAGTAGAAACCAGCTATAACAGCAACTCAATCCTCCTTTTCCTACATGCTTTGAATTTATTGAAATTACTAAGTAACTTGTTTTAGACAATTGGAGTATTTTTTCCCCCAAGTGCTTTTTGCAGCCAGACTAAGGAAAGCAGGAAATGGGACAGAGAGAGAATGTGAATCCTTTCATCCTTTTGGCTGGGTGGGAGCTGGATGTGAAACAGTTGAACAAGCGAGAGAGTTCCTAGTAGTCTTCCTACACTAGGCTGTAGAATTCATGGAACTATTGTTCCTGGTATTGATGGTATTTTTGGCTTTAAAGAGAGCACGTGTGGTTTAATGCACTGTACGATACAATTCTAGTTCACCTCCTAAATTCTCATCTCGCCTTGTCTAGATTTGCTGATGATCCTGAATGATCTCTGCCTCAGGTTTCCCTTCTGTTTGGTGGATGACCCTGCTTTGAAAATGTAATGAGCAGCAGTCAGGGGAGGGTTTGTGGGTAAGCAGGGGAATTGAAACTTCATTTTTTAGGCAGTGTGTATGTTGCAAGGGGAAAGAATCCACGTTCTGTAGTCCTGGGCAAGTATAAAACAGTGTCGCAGAAAACTAATTTTCAAAAATTCACTTGCTTCTAAGGACCAGGCAAGGCTATCAGTCTTGAATGTAGGTAGCTCTAGAATAGTACCATTGTTCAAAATTTAGATTTAGGATTTTTCTTCTGTTTACTTTGCTGATACATGCAGAAAGGAGTAGACATAGACTTTGACTCAGGCTACTTTTTTATTTGAAAGGCTTCATTTCTATGAAGGGATTAAATTAAACTATATATAAGTATAAATATAAAGGATGTATATACACGCATTGTGGGTCTTACATGCTTTTTCATACTTTCCCTTGCTTTGATTTCATAGACAGCTCTGTATGAATGATTCTTGGAAGAAGGACAGTTAAGTGGTAGAGGTTGGTTAAAATAGTCGTTGAACTGTGATTCTACTTCATGCTTCTAATGGAAAACTTCAACTTGAAAATTAAGATTGGAATTCAGATACCCCTTAGAATAAAACTGAGAGCAAAATGCTGTTTTCAGAACAATGATTTTTAAGAGCGCTTATTGTTGTTTTGTTTCCCTCTAGGTCAGTAGCAAAACTGTCATCCTTTTTAGTGAGAGTATAGCTAGGCTTGAAATGAGCATTTCTGGAGATCTCAATTTTATATGTTGTCTGAAGAAATACTAGAGTGGAAATGGAAGATTTTCACACAAGGATGAAACAAACCAACCCTCTCTTTATATGTTTGGGAAACTGGCCAAGTACAACGAAGGTTACTTGGATAACCTTTACTTCGTCAGTGTAGTGCTGCCAGCTTCTCACATCCCGCTTACCTGATCCTGTGGACCTTGTTTTGGATAGCAAGTCTTCAATGAACTGGTTTACAAAGCCTCAGATGAATTTCTGTAAGACTGCAGATGTCTAAAATTGGAAAAGTTGCTGTAGATTTTGTGCACTGTAAGCAAGGATTTGTACAAAGTATGTGTTGGCCATATCCATGTTTTGTTCATGATGTTCTTCCCTACCTGCTTCACAGTGCTATTTAATCTGTGTACCCTGAGAAGTGTGTGCAAACTACAGGGGTACAGCACAAAACCTTTCCTACTATCATCTCATTAAAATCATAGGGTAGATGGTCAAAAAATTAAAAAACTAGTGGCCAACAGAACCCTTCCAACAGACAATTTCAGAAGCTGGTAAGACCTCTGCTGTAGGGTCGTGTGCTTTCTTGATAGTTCTTGCTTTTGAATGATGATACAAGAATGAATGAATGATTTCAAATTGATACAAGATGCCCAACAGATACTGAAGTTATTAGGGACAACAAAGAGCAACTGCACAAGCTTTGTTTCATTAGGAAACTTAATTAAAAATGGAGGTGAAGTTTGGTTTTAACACGGTAGTAGTGTGTTTTTTGCTCATGGCATGTTTTTTCTAAGACGAATGAGAACGTAGTAATACTTCTGTAACAGTGTCATTCTAGTTCTGTTTTCTGTTTTGTGTTCTGGAAGCATTTTTTTTGTCTGTTTATTGAAGCTTACTCCACCACAATTTTTTTTCCTGAGAATTCTTTGGAATTATTTTCTATTTTTATCAACAGCTAAAATTGGCTGCATTTGTTCTAGTTCATCTTTTATTGTCCCTGTGGACTGGAATGTGTGTTTAGCTTATGAACCCTTTGGACTGCACAGAGACCTAATTGTTTGTGCAACCAGACTTTTTAATCATGACATTCAGTTGGAATGAATATTTTAAAATGCACACCATATATGCTCTTAATGCCAGAGGCAAGCTCATGCTCACGTTGTAATGTGAGAGGTGATTAGTACAAAAATTATATATGTGTAACTATGCATACAAGGGATTCTTCTCCTACTTAATACTGACACTCATTCTTTTGTGCTCTTAAACCAGTTAAAATTCTTATCTGTTGATAGACTATAAGCATAAAGAGGAAATCAAATGGATGTGAAATTATTTTCCCTCAGAAATTTTCAACAAAGAGCTATTCTCTCACTAGATCATGTATATCAATTTTCTTGCAAAACACGATATGAAAGTATGATTTTTTTTTTGTTTTTTTGATTGTTTTTAAAATGTTGAGTGCTGCTGCAGCAAAATATGAGATTTTAAGTAGGCATTGATTGTTTACTTTGATTAGATGTAAATAGTATTATTGGATTTCCCAGCAACTTCAGACTTTGTAGACACGTGTACATAATTCAGTAATGATCAGATAAATGCAGATGGCCTACTTGATTTTTTTTTTTTTTTTTTAAAGAAGAAAGGTAATAGGAATATGGATTGCATCCTCGTAGCTTCTACGGTGGGAATTATTATACTGCTGGAGTTAGGATTGGCAGTTAAGTATGGAGCCCTTTCATTCTCCTCTTAGGCTGTAATATTTGGGTCACCAGGGCTGAGGGCTGGAC
Organism: Gymnorhina tibicen; assembly: GCA_013399875.1. Classification (NCBI taxonomy): domain Eukaryota; kingdom Metazoa; phylum Chordata; class Aves; order Passeriformes; family Artamidae; genus Gymnorhina; species Gymnorhina tibicen. The sequence goes on along the minus strand of VXAZ01005444.1, from coordinate 526,418 downwards.
TGGGAGGAGAGTAACTACACAGACTGTCTTCTAAACCTTACAATATATCATCTTTCAAGTACAACAGCATCTCAAAGGAACCCTGGTGCTTTATATACATTCATCACTTTGGCTGCACCTTACTTTAGTAGGGCTTTTGGAGTTACCAGTATTCAAACTACTGTGATAGCAACTGGTAAGTGCTATACTGAGCAATTCGTAGGAAACATGGTAAAACTGACAGGTTTGAAACCAGGTGACTGAAAGGGCAGTGGGATGGTCTTTATCAGGTCTCCACATATGGTAAACAATCTCTGTTCACCCCCAAAATAACTCTTGGGCAGCTGCCGCTCTTTCAGCTGTTCATTAGCTGCTACAGGAGAAGCCCTGGGACTTTCAGGGAATGTTGCCCTATCCTGCAGCACTGGGTACCTCGTGCTTAAGCCAAAGCCACTGAATTTCGATTCTGGCTTGGTATTTACATGCCCCAAATCTGACTGTGGTGTAGAAGATGTGAAAATGAAAGCTCTCTGTAATTAGGACAAGGTGCAGAAGTGACAGGCTGCACCTTGTGGAGTGAGCTGAAGATGGCTTCTTTGCATCTCTTCTTCTGCTAGCAGTGGAATATCATTTGTATTAGGAAAGTTGGTATTGTTTCCTCCTCTGTCCTAGATGTTAGCCTTTTGAAGGAGGTTGCTCCTTCCCCACCCCAAGTAGTGTCCTGGCATTTGGATGTGGGAAGGAATTGTTCTATTAGAAACAAAAATACATCCATTAACAGTAAATTAAGTTTAATAAATTTCAGTGTATACATTATACACTTCTGGTTTTAAAAGTTTGTAGAAATAACTTTAATTAGGTAAATCACAGTCCTGAATTAATTTCTCGTCATGCAAAGGATTTTATCAATATGAATACATGTTTCCATTTTCCCACCTCTGGCAGTTGTGCCTTACTAACAGCATGGGTTTGGGACCTTACAAAATCTTGTGCCAAGGAAAGTGTGGTTTTCAGTCTTTCCAGACTGAATTCCCATGTAAATAGTTTCAAAAAATAATTTTCAGTACCTTTCATCCTGTTTGATCTGGTTTTCAGATATGGAGGTAACTGCAGCATTTATTCATATGACTGGACCCTTGGCCAATCTTGTGGCCACATATCAATAGTTATGACACATGATTTCTATTCAGTAAATCACTTTTGTCTTGAGACGTGCGTGAGGCTTCTTTCTACTTTCTTGGAGACTGAAACAAATACATTTCATGAACTCTAGGTGGATTATATATATGCTGATAATCTGGTCAAGCCATCAGCAGTTTGTCTCTTAGTTTCAGTGGATCGAAACTGGGATTGAATTGTAATTTTATTCTAAAAGATGTTGTTTCTTAGTATCAGAACTGATAAGACATTGTAGAAAATGAAGAAAGTAAAATTCTGGTACCTGCTGAAATTCCAAGATTCTGAAGGAAGGACCCAGCTCTTTACCTTTCTACCTAACACTTAAGAGATATTGGGTTGGGTGTACCTCCTTCTAACTGCTGTTCTAGAATTGACAGCCTTCTTAGCAAGGCTAAAATTTAGGTTTGAAACCATAAGGAAAAAGAAAGTAAATTTTAAACTGTACTACAACATGGTTGTAAAAAACCACGTATAACGTCAGAGTGGTTTGGGAGTTTAGCAGTGTCTTTTCCCCCAAGCTGTTCTCACACTGTCCCTCCTTTCTCCTCATTTTCCCCCGCCTCCTCTTTAACTTGGCTTTACTACAGGAGTGGATTTGCCTCAGTGGTCAAAAAGCATTTTCTCAAGGACTGGTCTCAGCCAGTTGCATTGTTGGTAAGCAGAGATGTATCAGGCCAGATCTAGTGTATTTGCAGGCTTGTTCTGCTGATCCTTGCGAAGTTCTGCTCTCCTTTCAGAGACTATGAAAAGGACTGCACTGGCAATAGGTAATACTGAGCCTTTTATTTAAGTAGGAGATGCAGAAAACACATACACAGTTTTATTTGCAGGTTCAAGGCCAATACGGTGAACTGTGTGGACAGTTCTGTGAGGTAGTTACCTTTCCTCCCCTGAAATGTAGAAATGCCTATAGCAGACAAACTGGATCAATTTGGAAATGCGAGGTTATGGACCTCATATGGAAGATGCACCATTTAGTAAAATGGTATGGTATTTCTCCAGGGCAAAGTGCCTAAATACAAATGTCTCTGCTGTTATGTTACACTGCCTGTGTTCTTGCATGTTGTAACATCATCCCCATTTGTCACACCAGTGATGTAACAACATGGCCTCTATTATGCATTTCATTGTTCATACTCCTGTCTCATCATAGAGTACAGAAACAAGGTTTTCCAGTGCTCAGAGGGGTTTGTTTCAAATGTTGTTCTATTCCCTTGACAAAGAAGGACAGACAGCTCCATCCATGCCTGAAGTACTTTGTTTAATACATCATCTCTCCAAGACACATTTTGAAAGGGTGCAGCCTTAAATACGGTGCTGTCAGGGAGAGTTATGGCTACAACTTTTATTACAGCTACTTGCAAGAGCAAAGAGATAAAGCACAGGAAACATGCACTAACGATGGACATGTTGTTCTGACGCACGCTGCTGTAGCTGCAGTCACTGAGTTTTTGTTAGTGGAAGATGCTTCCCAGAATATAATGGCATATCATAGTCAGAATGCTCATGGGAGGAATTACACCGTTTGAAAGCTCTGTTAAAAAGAAATGGAAAAAACCCCAACATCTTAACAGGTGTTGGAATTAGGGCCTTCCAGCAGTTGCTGAACTGAGAAGGAACTGAGGCGAAAACAAGACCTAGAAAGATTTGTATGCAGCTACCAGCCTTTTTTTTTAAATCACAGTGATCTGACTTCAGTAGCCAAGGTAATGACATCAGTGTTTTGGTATCGCCACGGTAGTTGTACCGTCTGCCATCCCACACAAAGCAGCAGACAATTTCTCCCAGCAACTGCCGGCAGCAGAATGCACCATCTCAGCACACAGAGAAGAGGGGTGGTGGGTGTCTTCTGCTCAATGCAGAAAGCTTCCTGGTGGTCCCACTGCTCTTGGCAAAATGGGAGACATGGTACTGCAAGTGTAAAGAACCACCTGTAATACACATTTCTCTTCTCACCACTTAAAAAAGCACTTGGAACGAATTAAAAATAACTGTCTGGAATTCTGTGATACTAGCTGGGACTGCTTTAATGTCCATGATGCAGTCAGCTTTCTAAAAATACAGATCTTGCAAGTTAACCCCATAATGTAGAAATGCAATCAATGCTATTAGAAGTGAATTTCTGCAATTTGATGTTAAGACTCCTGCCACCACCATAACACACTTTTGTTTGCCCTTTGAGATTGTTACCATCTTGTGTCGGCATCATACAAATGCTGAACGTCACCGTGAGCACTGTGGAAGAGTATGATATTTCTTCCTTTGCTTAGACTAGAAAGAACTGGAGTTTGAATAAGAAATGCAGAAGCTACGTGTAGATGGCTGGACAGTGGGAGATCCTGTTCTATAATTTCTGTAGCATTGATGAAGTCTTCTGTGTGCACTGTTGCAAAGGTTTCACCAAGGATAGGAGGAATAGTTAATCCTTTAACTCAGTGTTTGAGCGTAACAAACATGCTGGTCTGTTGCAGTGTGTTCTTCCAGTGTGCAGTGCAGCTATGGCTATCGCCATGAAGGCAGCTGGAATGGGATCATTATGGCTCTGGTCTCTCAGTGCTTCTCCATTCCCAGAGAGCTGAGCTGCCTTTGATAACAATCTCTCATTTGCTGCGAGATCACAGGAGACTGACTGTTGGAAAAGTCACTCTGTCAGTGCTCTATCTGGCTGCAGTGCTTGTGTGTCATGCCTGGGGTGTCCTTACCCCTCAGATCCTGTACTTAAGTGGAAGTCCTGACAAAGGGCTGGAGCATCTATCAAGGCTCTTTCAGTATCCTGCTCCTCTTCAGTTCCTTCTCCATTTTCCTTTTTTGCTTTCTCACCTTTCATTTCCTTGCACCACAGTAGCTAGGAAACTCTAAGAATGTTTGATTATGTGAAAAAAGGAGGGGGGCAAAAAAAAAAGATTGTGGATAAAGTTGTTCTCAAGCAAATGGCCAGATGGCTGCAGCTTTTTCAGTCACTTTCTAACCTTTCAATTACCTAACTGCTTGCTAGAGTACCTAATGTCCCTTTGAGTTTTCATGCTGATTTCTCAGTGATGCTTTGTAAAGAAACTCGCACTGTGCTTTTGTGTTTTAATACTTACATGCATGAAGCTTTCCAATAAATTAAATTTTGATTCAAAAGAAAGTACACAGAGAGCAAAGAAGGTACTGACAGTTACCATGGATAGGGCTTAGGCTCAACATTTCATGACCACAGTTGAGGCTTGGTGGCATAGCATGTTTCAGGTGCCAGTTTTCTTTTGTCAGCAGTGATGCAAGAGTTTTCCTCTGCAGAAAGCTCTGATTTTCTTGCACTTGTTTTTAGCCTGTCAGGCATGTGAGTTTAACTAAAAGGGGCCTGATTTTCATGGAATGTTGAATTCGATTTAATGAAAGTGGGACCTCGCACTAGGATGTCTTCAATTAGATTCTCACAAGCAATGGTTCAAAAAGCTTTACCACCTTAGGAACTGTGTCTCTCTGTTATGGATTGAAGTAGCAGAGAATACTGAAGGTTCAACAGAGGTATGCCAGTTGAGGTATAACACTTGGAAGAAATACATACAATTCCTGCTTACAGAGGGGCTGTGCAATACCATTCATAACTACACTGCCATTTTTATGGATGTTAAAAATCAAACCAGTATTTGAGACAAAGACAAAACAAACAGGCTTAAACCCCCAAGTAGTATGAATAGGTAGAAGTTTTAAAAAATGAATAGTGTTTGAAATGACTCAGTAAGTGCTATCAGGAGAACTCTGGAATAATCATAGCATAAGAAGCAAAGAGAAATTACTTGTATTCATAGGCACTGCTGCCGTATAATTATCAAAAGGCTGAGTCAAAACCGAGCAAGTCTGTCAAAAATTCAGCATGTGTCAGGAATTATTTCCTAGCTAATAAATAACATGGCAAAAATCTTCCCCTGAAGAAATTACCAGCTCCTTTGCATATCTGAATGGTGTGTAATGGGAATAAGTGAATACAGAGTCAGCAATTGTGTGAGGAAAGAAGCCACATTACTCCTTTTATTTTTGGCTGTGCCTGAGGTCAGAAGTTCCTTTGTTCTTTCTTTACCTCCCATTAGAGCAAACATAGTCTACTTCTTTTCTCTTAAGACTCTTCTTTTCCTTGTCCAACTTTCTTGTTTTGTTTAAATAAAGTAAAAATGTCTATCTGTGTTGTGAACTATGACTGTGTGGGCTCGCTATTTTCAACACTTGCACGTTAATGAAATGTTGCCTTATCCTACATTGTAATACTTTTCAAAGGAAAAAACCTTACTCAAAGAGGCAGAGTAGTGGAGCTGTAATTTGAGTTAAAACTTCAAACAGTAATACTTAACGTGCATGTTGTTAAAGCACTAACCATGCATCAAGTGTTTACAGCATATAAGGCCACTTCTGTAGTAACATGCTTTACTTACCAGTGCTTCCACAATTTTGCATACTAGAGCTTTGTGGGAAATTGACTCCCTTTGTTTTGCCTTTCAGCTTTCAAGCTCTTTGTGGCCCATATTATTGTTTGCTTGAAAGTCTTTACTGCTCCATCAAATGCGATGGGGAATCCATTCATTCCCTGTAGGTGCTTATGGCAGGAAGAAGTTAAATAATATAATTGAGTGCGTATGTGATGCCGTGTTTGTAAGCATGGTTCCATCTGTGGAACTGGAAGGGTGAGTGATCCAAGGTTTCTTGGATCACTGTTAACCAGTGTCTGAGCTGTAACAAATGTGTAGCTGCTTCGTGGTTGTCACTCTGTCTTTACCGTGACCATATGGAATTTCACAGTGACAGCAGGGGTAGGACTTGGATCTGCATGCATCACAAATCTTGGCCTGTTGCCACTGGAGGAAGAACTCTGCCTGGTTTTGGTATTCATGGATGGAGCTCCACTAGTGGAAGCTGCCACGTGTGAGAAAAGAGAATTAATTACTGCATTAGTACAAGTAATAACAGTAGCTGTTACTGGCTTTTATTGACTGTACAACATTTAGTTGCTGTATCCTTTCCCAGTCATTCATTTTATAAAAGACAGCAAGAAAAGGCTTTCATGACAAGGGTGTTTATACTTGAGTGACACATAGCTCGTTTTCCTGTTTATGAACAGATTTCCCTAATTATTAAAATCCCAGCATGTAAGATGCTTTGGGATAGTTATTTGTGTGGCATATGTTTTCACATGAGACTATGCAATAAGCATGCATTTGTGAATGGGATCTGATGATTCAGCATCCCCAAGCATGTTGGCTTCTGCAGCAAGTACTAAATTTACTGCTGTGAACAAGGCATGGCATGACTTTTTTCAGTGCCCTGGCCTGGGAGCACAAGTGATCATGGGTTTAGCAACTAGTGTAACAAAATACCATGCGAGAGGCCTAAAGAAGGGAAAGGTGATTTTACTTTAACAAAACACATTTTTCCTTCTCATACTTACTCTTTCACTGATTTTACTTTATCACATATTCAGAAGCACCAAGATGTGTGATCAGGTGATGGGGCTGGGATTACTTACAGGGACAGGAAGGATAGAAGATGCTGGCTATTAAGTCCTCATCATATCTGCTGCATATTTTTCTTGATTGGTGATCACATGGGGTTTTTTTGACTGTACGTTTTGTACTCTTTAAGAGTTGACAGTGATTGCAATCTTAGCCCTTTCATTCTGTACCATCACTGTAAGTCAGTAGGCAATGCTGCTGATTTCCGTACTGTCCTTGTCTGGGTGGTTTATAGCTCTAATCCTGTTCTTTATCTTCCTGTCACCTTCTCTTAATGATTTTAATTTTGTCCTTTATTTTCTAAAACCAGACCTCTTGAGAAACTGCATACAGAAGTGCAGTTGCTATCTGGTGTATTTGGGGGTGCCCATCAACATGTGATATCTCTTACTGATTCTTTGACTGTTTCTTTTGGTCCTTTCACAACACATAAATTTCCATTCATACTTCATTCAAACTACTTTTCATAGTCCTCTTCTCTCCACATTTAATTGATTGATGGGATGAAAAAACATCCTTTGATAAAGTACAAGTGAGTTCTGTAATCCCTTTGATCTCTCTAGTTCTTGAAGACATATACTGTAAAAGCTGTTGGCATAGCCTCTATTTTATTCTCTCACAGCCATGAGCAGGGACATCTTTCACAAGATCAGGTTGCTCAAAGCCCCATCCAGCCTGGCCTTGAACACTTCCAGGGATGGAGCACCCACTTATCTGGGCAACCTGTGCCAGTGCCCCACAACCCTCACAGAAAAGAATTTCATCCTAATATTTCATCTAAACCTGATCTCAGTTTGAAGCCATTCCCCCTTGTCCTGTCACTACATGTCCTTTTAAAAAGTCCCTCTCTATCTTTCTTGTAGGCTCCCTTCAGGTACCAGAAAGCTGCAATTAGGTCACCTTGAAGCCTTCTCGAGGCTGAACGAACCCAGTTCTCTCAGCCTTTCTGTGTAGGAGAGGTGCTCCATCCCTCCAGTCATCTTCACGGCCCTCCTCTGCCCTCACTCCGGGTCAATGTCCTTCCCTCACCCTGCTGGCCACTGCTGCCTCTAATGCAGCCCAGGACACAAGTGGCTTTCTGAGCTTTTTCTGGTCCTTTATTAATTGAAATCTTTGCCTAAAAAACGAGACTTTTACGCTCCCTACGAAAGCATCCTGAACTAAGGAAAAAATAGAACACACTGACTTCATTAGCTTATATTGTAAATAAATGATCTGAAAGAGAGGGAGAGTGTGCATATATTGTATACATAATAACCAGAATAGATAATGTTATTACATTGGAAAAATTACTTCTGTGAAGAGGTTGGAGGATGTTTGTTTATTTTCCTAAGAGGCATTATCAGTGCTAGAAACGTGAGTCAGAATACCTATTCTGCAATAACAGCTAATCTTTTATAGAGGATTTTTGTTTCTTGCTAATATATGTGAGTGATAGCAGATTATGTGTCTCTTCTATTTACAGAATCTTGTATATTATGATTAGCTCTTTCTTTTCCAGGGCTAAGATCACAGCCAGTGAGTGATGAAGCAACTTTGTTTTTATTTGAGCTCAGATAGGGAAAAGGTCTTTCATTTCCTTTCCAAAATATTGGTATTTGCCAAACAATACGGAAATTATTCAAAGTGATGTGTAAAAAACCAAATAAAATTAAAATAAAATGGTAAAAGATATTTTTAATGCTTCTGCAAACCCTGTCTTCTTTTTACTGAGAGAAGGGGTGACTTGACCTTTCCCTTCTGGGACCTATTTTTGCATTATAATGTAGGTCATAACTTCTTAAAACCTACATATTTGAAGCTAGTTGCTAATTCTATCTGTATTAATTTTACTTCCAAATTTGAGACTTTGTAAGACCTTGTTTTGAGTGCATATAACTTCTGTGAAAGTCTCTAAATCTAGAACTTGTGACCTTTAATACAAAATGTGCATTTTTTTTTTCATAAAATCAGAGAAGAGCCCAGGTTAGAAAGGGCTTAAAAGGTCATTTGGTCCAAACTTTTGTGGAAAAGGGAGCCTAGATGGGATTATCTAGTATTCTGTCCAGTCGTGTCTTGTTCAGTCTTTACAAAAGTGGATTTATTAAAAGGTAGACATCCCACAATGGCAAAGCATATTTTTAAATATAAGTATTTTAATTTTGGACTTCCTACAGGATTGGCCTCTAGATCCCAAAAAAAAGCTTTTGTAAAAATAGTCTTTTTCTTCCTAAGCTACAATTGTTACCTTCTGTTTCTGCAAAGCTAAAGCATGACAAAAAAAATTAATAGGCCTTTTTTAAGGTATTGTCTTTCAGGGATTTGATAAAGGATAATGAGAAGACTGTCTTCAATAAATGACTAGTAGTCTGTCTTCCATGATTAGCATCTAGGTTTTCATCTTCTATTTCTTTATTTTGCATTTTGATTTTTCTGCTGCCTTCTTAGAAAGGAGGAGGGTATCTCTCAGCCACTGCTTTCTAACTGTGAAGAATTTGGAGGATCATGATGCTCCCATAGGTTCAGATAAGATTTTCATGCTGTAAATGTGAGAATTATGGAGGTTAAAACTAATAATTGTAGCGTCAGACTTAAGTGTGAGTGTGGGAAAAGGATGAACTAAGCATGTGTGGAAGGATGTGTCTCTGATTTGCAGTTGCCGGGTATCAAGGGAAGCAATGATTGTTAACAGTGTGTGGGCATTACAGAAATTATTTTTTTGACTTGGCACCAACTTGTAAGGTCATTCCCATCAGCTTCATTAGTGTCCTTTTTGCTTTTGCCATCATCCTATTTGGGTATTGAAAGATAGTGCTAACCTTTTTCTCGTGTTTTATTTGCAAAACACCTGTTCAGGCTGTAATCTCCCTTTTTGTGATTTTCTGCAGAGCAAAGTCAAATGCTGTCTCAGGTAAAGTGGCGTTAGCTCAAGTGTTTGATTGTACATAGAGACTGCATAGAGACTGCTTTTTCCCCTCTGTGACCACAATCCCATGTCACAGCTCTGGTGCTGTGCCCTAAAACCACTGTTAACAAAATAAGATAAACTATGTGTATGTTTTCCTAAAGACTAGATTGTGAAAATGAGCCCCATAACTAGTAAAAAGGAGTATCCAATTCCATGTCCGTAAAGCAGAAATGTAAACTCAAGTTGTTTCAGGTTAGTTCTTTAAGTTCTTCATGCACATAAACCTGACACACCTGCTTGTGTTCCTGTTCATATGCACAAGGTGGCCAACCCATGTAAGCTTGGAATGAAAGAATATGATTATTTTAATACCAGTTTTTAAATACTGTAAGAATGTGCATTGTCAGTGGAAAGGATATGAGTAGGCAGGCAAAATCTAGGTCTGCATTGAGTCCTTAGGTAACACTGAGTAGGGATGCACAGGAAAAAGTCAGACCTTCATGATCCTTAGGCTAGACGGTGTCTGGCCGGTGGGCCTGAGCCTTGTCTGTCCCCCAGCACAGGAAGAACATACTTCCTTTGCTTTTTGAGTAGCATCATGCAGAGCTGTTTTGCAAGTGAGTTGGTTGGTTTGTTTGTTTTTGGGTTTTTTTTCTTTTTTAAGGATTGTGTTGGAGTTTCCTCTGTGAGATGGATTCTGACCAGTTCGTTAAAAATGGAATTTATCCCTCAATACATCTGTACACCGCTGTGAAAATTGCCATTTCTTTTGGAAATGATGTTTCATTTATTTCCCAGAGCTGTAATTCAGCACTAAATACTGGGCACATGTCAAGTTATAGGACTGCAAAATAGATTTCTGAAAAAAGCCTTAGACCTCCCTATGTTTTAAAATGTTAGGGTAAAAAAGTAGCGACTGTTTTAAGTGTGACACTGAGAACTTCATGAAAAGAACTTCATAAAAAATTCATCCCCAAATAATCATCTCTTAAAAAAAATAAGGTGCAAAAAACCCCAAAGGAGAATTAAGGTGTCTTCCTAATTGTTGCTTTTTGACTGTGTGCAATGTCCAGCTGTGTTGCTAAAGAATTTGTTGGTGAGTGAGAGAGCCTGAGCCAGTAGGTTCTCTTAGTGGTGAACTGGGAAGGAGTATCTGGTCATGGCATGAAGAGTTCTGTGCTAATAATTCATTTAAAGAGGAGTAAGTTGAAGCGGTGAGCTTGGTCTTTGGAATCCATTTTTAAGGCCACATTTCACGCTTAGTCTGATTATAGACAAGGGACATCAGTCTGCCTTGTTATCCTGTACTGTGGATAAGGATAAAGGATTCTTTCTGGGTACTTTTAGACCAAAGGTCTGCAGGGACAAGAACTTGCTCTGTTTGCACACCACTTATTAGATATGATCCTCCTATGCTAGAGCCCAAAGGCGTAGCCGCACAAGAAGGAGTTTCTGTACTGGGAAGAGGAAAAATGTAGAAATTTTGCCATTTTGACTGTAACCAAGTTTTTGTTTGCACAGTATTACTGTTATTTGCACTACGTGGGTAAGCCAGCCACTCGCTTCTAGGACTCAGTGGGACATTTTTTTCCACCGCCTGGCTACTGTATGTTTTTTCTGCAGCTGGCAAACGCGTGTCATTACCTTTTATAGCCCGCCGTGCTCGGGGATGAATTGTTGCGTGTCGCTGCCCGCGGCTCCGCGCGCCGGGGACGTGCCGCTGCCGCAGGCGCCGTGCTGAGCGCCTTCGGACGGCGGCGTCGGGGCGGGCCGTTTCGGAACGTCTTCGGTAAAGAGCTTCTCTGAAGTACTGACAGTCGGAATACGTCTAATTCATTGCTACCTTTGAGGAATTAACTGCTTTAGGATTTTCGATTTGAAGGGAAGAAGTGTTGGTGCTAAATAAGTAGTTTATCTTTACCTGCTTTGCCGGCTGTAAATGCAAACGCAGGAAAATGCCCCAAATAGGCTACCTTTATCAAGTACCTAATTAGCTGAGCTGTTATTCTTCAGCACAAGACAGTTATGACTGGGATGATAAAAAAGGGAATTCTTTTATAGCCTAATTTTTAGATGAAGAAAAAACATGCATTTGATCACAGCCGTTGATTTTTCTGACAGCTCCACAGCCTGTGACTTGTTCCTCATTAATACGGCTATATGAAACTGTTCTTTTTCATTTCACCTCATATTTTTTGTGGCTTCAGCATTTTCTGCAGCTTGATGTGGTACGGCTTTGTCCATGTTAACAAATACTGAGGCCCAGCAGGAGTGGTTCTGTAGAGTGAAATAGTCAGTGCAGAGGACCAGATACACAGGCTGCATTCATTCAAGGTTTTCACAGTAGTCAGGTTGCAGTCTTGTCCCAGCATCCGAGCATCCTTTGGCATACACTCTGGAATGTATCTTCTGGTTTTGTTTCATCCTAAGGGTATCCAGTTTGTCTCCTCTCAGACTCCTCATTCACGTAGTCTAGAATAAGAAGGAATGCTTGGAGAGATTGTGTCAAAAGGAATGAAGGTATTCCTCCTTTGAATTAAAATGCTGATGTAAACTCACTCACTGAATTCTTTCTCAGTTGCAGCTGAAACTGCCTGTTTCCCTGCTTTTTTCCACATGGATTCACCAAAAGGAATAGAGATTGAATTTGTGAGACATATGTCATGGTAGCTGTAGGGTTTCAATTGATAATGTTAGTGCTATTAGCATGCTGATGGAACTTTATTCCCATAAACTTTAGAATTTTTATACCTCCAAGTCATTCATGTTACTCACGTAGCAAAACAATTTTAGATGTTCTTATCCAAAATCTCTTAACCTCACAGATGGCAATAAAACCTAAACAGAAAATCCAGCATGTTATTATGAAAAAAAAAAACCTAAAAAAATACACAAAATGTGTAGATTTGAGTCATTAATCTTTGTTAGTGGCACTTAGACAATATTATTGAGCTACTGTGGTAAAATATTAATGAGGATTGAGGTATTGCTCAGATGAGATTTTCACTGCAGTTGGGCTTTTTGGCTGCTTTCCTTAACTTTACCATTGACTTCCTGGGTAACAAATTTTCCTTAAACTCTTACATTTTTTACCTTAAAGGCCTGAGGAATCCCAAAGATACTTAAATATTATGAGATTTAATTTAAAGATCCAGCTACTTTTATATCAGGGTATGTTACAAGAATGTTGGAAATGCTAAAAAAATTGAGACCTTCAAAGGAAGGATGAGAATAACTAAAACAACTCTCTTTATACTGCTGAAGTATTTTAGTATCAAAAGTAGTAAAATATTCTCCCAAAGAACTGTTGTAGTGTTTCATAGTTTTTCAGCTGATAAACCCCTGCGATCATTTCTGTTCAAAAGCCAGTTTTCCCCCCAAATTCTTTCATGTAATTATTTGCTAGCATCACTTTAAGTATTAGAAGAGTGACACGTACAGTGTTTGATCATGTCACAGAATACAGCTTTGAAGATGACAAAAAAATACCTCAAGATGTGTTGCACATTCAACATTGCTTCTTCCAAAGTGTTTTTAGACACTAAGAAGACATGAGTCAACCTTTAAAATTTTGCTTTACTTCATAGAACTGGTTTATAATATTCATCTGTAAAGGTCTAAACATGGATTCTTATTTGTATGTGTAAAATTGGTAAGGTCTTCTCAATAGTTAAAATATTCAAGTACCTCTACCTTGACTGGTTACAAACTACTCCAGGCAACTGTGTATTAAAGTTTATAAACATCTTGTCATCACAGTATGTGTGTTTGGAAGTCAGTAAAATACAGTAGACACATTCTGTCTGAATCAGACTCAGGAATTCCAAAAGCTGCATGATAAGAGCCTAAATTGTGATCGGTATCAAGTAGTGGTTGGCACTCTCTTCCAACAGATCTGTGCATTTCCAGTAATGCCTGCAACACAAGCACTAACCCCTATGATTTTCTCAGAAGCCGTGAGGAGGTGACATTTTATGTCAAGTTCAGTTCTTGAAGTTCTAATAAAACTTCAACATTCATACTTAGTAGAAAAGGAGAAGTTCCAGGTTTTTATAGTTGCAAATGTAATTTGAGATAGAAGCTTTCAAAGCTTTCTGATCTTAAGGTGCTGTTTAAGAAATGAGAAGAGCAGTCCCTTCTTCCCCTCCTCTGGTGGTGGGAACTCTGTTCAGTTCTGAGACACACAAGGTTGTCAGGCTGCTAATGCTTGTTGTTGAAATGGCCACTTAGGCAGAAAGAAGATCTATTACCATAGTTTAAGGGATATTTTACAGGAACACCGTTTTCTTTAGCATATTTTTCACTCTACTCTACTTTTTAGTAGTCTTTAGCCCTGCTATCCAATTACCTACAGCTTCAGTTTCTTTCTTAAAATGGTGCTCATTGTTGCTTTCAGTATATTTCACTGTCTCTCTCTTTCAAAATCAGTTTGTAAAAGTCCTTGGCTGTAGAGATGACGTAATTTTAAGGTCAGCCATATCAATAAATATTAACTGGTTTCTTTAATCTGTCGAAGTCTGTTTAAAAAAGTAAAGTATTCTTCCAACTGCTGTATGTGAGCTAGCAACTAAGGTATCTCACAAGTTTTTAAATGTGAAACATTATTCCATAATCTTAAGCAATGCTAAGAGACTACATCAACTTTACAAAATACAAGCAACTAACATCCATATTAGCATTTAATTAAGTTGAAACCTTTCAGGAATAAATGTATTTTCCTTTTAAAAGAATATTTCCTTTTAGGGAAATTGAATCAAATATAGATGTTTTTGCTTGATGCCACTGAAACACAAAGTCAGTGGGTATGCATTTTGGAGGTAATGCATATCACTGGTACAAGCCTTTTTTACTTTTTTCTGCTTTTGGAGGTTATTTTTTATGTTAGATAAATAATTTAAAAACTTGTGGCCAAAGAATCAACCACTTAGATCATAATTTGCCCTGTAACTACAAAGTTATGTCTAAATATCAGCAAATGTCTGAAGACTGTACAGGGCATTTTTAGCATGTTACAGAAGAGGTATTTCAACAGCCTTACTGTTGAAATCTCCAGCATTGTCATTCTTAACATACTCAAAACATGCATTTGAGCTGGTTTCACTTTATGTACCAGAGCACATTCTAATAACTAAATACATTTTAAGTGTCTTTTAGTAGCATGGTATAAAAAATGTAGTCACTACAAGGTATACCTTGACATTTCCCTAAAACAAGGCAAACAAAATGGGTCTTACAATCTTGAAACTTTTGTGACAAATAAGGAGAAATAATTGAACTTTCAAGACCAAATTCTAAGTTGCCTGTAAAATATATGCAACACATATTTTCCCAGGAGTTAGTGGTGGAAAAAATACTCTCATTTTCCATTAACTTGTGTATCCCAAAGTTAACATTAGTACTGTGTTCTGCAAATGATGACATCTTACAAAAGTTCAGACCATTTGATTTGTGCATATTCTCTAATTTTCAAATATTCTCAGTGCAGTTTCATTGTTACACTAGTAATAAAGGATTTACCTTTTCTTTCAGCTCTTCAGTAATATATAATCACTGCATGTATTCTTGTATATCCATAGATCCACAGCAGCCAAAAAAACAAAAGACATTCAAGCCCTTTTCAGTCTTTTTTAAAATATCTTTTTTATCAATTGAAAAAGTAGTTAATATAAGCTTGGCAATAAGCAAAACTTGTCCTACCAAACTGTATCCTCATAGCTATGGGTGAATTTTGGAAAAACAATATTACATAATTTGTTGTCAAAATCAACCTGTCTGTGTGGATCACTATAGCTAATAATAATAATAATCCTCTGGACTACTTTTCTTGCCCTTCAAATAACTGCATTGTTATGGCCTATATTTTTGTATCTCCTAGCAACAAAAAAAGTTCCGAAAAGTTTTATTTTTAGAAGTGTGCTAGAATTGTTTTCACAATCATTATATTTTCATGCTGTCTCACTGACAGGTTCCCATGAGCAAGTGAGAAAGCTCCTGTGCTTTAAGTGCAGTGCTCTATGGATGGTTACTGCTCTCTGTTGCAATACAAATTGAGGTGTATCTCATCTTGCTGGTGAAGCATTGGCCTTGGGGTCAGTATCATGATCCCAGTCTCTGTACAGTTAAAACTGAATTGACCTTGTTTAGTTTATGATCATTTTATCTGCTGTTTAATCTGCAGTTTACATGGCCCATAGATTCAAAATATTGTGTCCCTGTGTCCCATAGGTTTATGATAAAAGATAATGGACCATCTGTAGGTAACAAAACAGACATTATAACCATGACAGTTATACTGCCAAAGGCATCGCCTCCAGAGAACGTGTCCTGATCTGCAGGCCAAGAGGTGGGAAGGGCTTGGCCCCCCTGGAACCCCATGTCGTGCACCCGTGTTG
Organism: Gymnorhina tibicen; assembly: GCA_013399875.1. NCBI lineage: Eukaryota > Metazoa > Chordata > Aves > Passeriformes > Artamidae > Gymnorhina > Gymnorhina tibicen. Next base: position 510,495 of record VXAZ01005444.1, on the reverse strand, counting down.
CATAACGTCCTCTGCTTGCATGCCAAGAGATGGCTATTTTCTTTCTTTGTATGATTCGCAGAAACTGCCGCAGTTCACCCAAGTCATATCGTGATGCAGAGGGGCGTATGTTGTATTTCTTGAGGGATTGCATGATGGCAGTGCCTGAAGGCAGCAAACCTGCTGAGGCAGTACTGGGGGAGTGTTACAGTGCACAGGGAGCAATCTCATCCGTGCTGTCTGGAGGGAATAACCCCTGTAGTAAATCTTGTTCAAAAATTCCCCGATTCTGTGTCAGAAGAACCTACCTGTCTCACCCTGAAAGGAAGCCCAGGAGCTAAGAGCTATGTGGAGAACCTTAGCAAATCACAGATCTGGAACAAGCAGGGGAGCAAAGTTATTAAAATATTGGTACACATGGGGTTATTTTAACTGCAGCTACATTGCTTAGACTAACTTCTAAAAAAATTTGTTTTAAATGTATTGTTTTGGTTTTGGTATCAATTGAAGTTACATTTATATGTGTGTGGTTTTAAGTTTTTTGTATAAAGACATATTTAAGGATTTATTGGTTTTAAACTATACAGATCTACTATGCAGAATGTTCCAGAAAGCAAATTTCAGTATAGAAAGCTCAAGTGTCTTTCAGAATTTCCTGTGGAGGTGTGAATATTCATAATAAAACTTTCAGTCATTCCTGCTTGATGGTTCCACTCAGGTGAAATACTTTCATCCAGTCGACAACAATCTTGGACTTGAGAGTAAGGATCTCTTTCAACTAAATTCTTCTCTGAGGCTCTTAGCCAGTCTTTGTCCTGCTCTCATGAGACTCGCTGTTGAAGTACTGGAGAGTAGCTTGACTTCTGCTCTTATTAATGATTGCCAGACAAAGAAAGAGTCAAATTGTCTTAAAAGATACTAGAATATAGAAGCAGTTGGGAGAGAGAATAAGACGTGTTCATCCTCTCTCTTTCTCTCCCTTCATCTCTGCCAGCCACTGCAAAGCATGCTTTTGTGTTATATAACGTGGCCGTGGCTGTACGTTCCTCTACATCCTTTCATGATCCTCAGCACCATCATTATCCTCTTCTCCTTTTGTTAGAAAAGGTCTGGCAACCTCCCCTTTGCTCTGAAAATTATGAATTATAATAAAATTTAAAGTGGAATTGTTAAATATGTGCATTTGAATAAGGTAATTCTTTCCAGTGTATTAATTTTCCTTATAAGAGACTTACTAAATATTTTATATTTATTATTTCTGCGCCTTCATCTAAGTGCAGAAATACAGGAGCTTCTGAAAACAATGGTGATGATAATGAGATCAGTAGAAATTACAAACACTGAAGTTTTCATGCAGAGATACAATGAAATGTTTAGTGAAAATCATTGGAATTTGAGGAAATGGAGAGAACATAGGAGCACAGAGCCCACTGCCCTTTTTCTCCAGGCAAACCACCCTCCCTCACACAGCAGTTTTTAAATGAAGAGTAAAGAACTATCCAAATGATATGTTGGTTTGAAAGAGCATTATTCAACCTGCTTTGTACAGAGGATTGGATTAGATGACCTCTAGAGGTCTCTTCCAACCTGAACTATTCTATGATTCTATTGAAATGCTAGCTCCACACATGGAAAATTTGGATTCTTTAGAAAGTGTTTTTGCCAGCATCTCCTCTTGAGGCTGGTTTTTACAGCTTTGTTTAGCTTTGATAACACCTTTCATAGTCCTTTTGTAATTAAAACTTGTGTACCATTCTTGTCTAATACCCACATTAATCTGTGTAGTGCTAAATAAGAAGCCATGAGAAACCTGTGTTTATAAATTCCAGTTTATCAAGCCCTCTTCCAGTGTTCCAATGTTCAAGAATGTGTCCTGTGTGAAATAATCTAAATCCACAGCTGCCTTTCCTACTTAAAAAAGTGTCTGACACCAAATTATTCTGCAAGAGCTTTGCTTCTCTGTCAGGTAAAATGGAGTGTGGGGTGTAAGCACCTTTCCTGTTAATTTGTAGAGAACTCACTCAGCCTTCAGAAAGCCTACAGAAAAGGATAGTCCTTATAGCCCACTTGAATGGTATAATATTTAAGAAGATGTAAATACCTTGAAACAGTGGGATTTCAGCAGGAAACTTAAAAAAATGGGTTGCTCACAATTCTTGGTGCTATTTGATGTTCTGTAGTAGCATCAAAGAACTATTGAGAATGTATAGTGTGCGATGTATAGGTAAAGTATAGGTAAAGTATAGGTAAAGTAGCACTGGGATCATAGCAAAAGATTTGTCTTCTGCTTTTGATTATGGTCACATATTTATATACACTACACTTTCTTATCTGTTTATTGATAATTATTCTTGATTATTCAAATAGGAAATTACCAGCAATTCTTGAAATTTTCATTTTGGCATTTGTTTTATTTTTATATCAATCAGATAAAAATATTTGTGGGTTCGGTAATATTTAGGCAATGTATAGTAATGAGGTGAGAACTTTGGTGCTTATATAAAAAATGCAACTTTTCATCAAGTTTGAGAGACTTAGTCCATGTTTTTTGTGAATTGATGCTGGTTGAATTGATCCTACTGAATCTATATTGATTTATGCTAGCTAAAAGTTTAACCTGGGATTCTCTGTGTGTTTCAGTATAATTGTTTATGTGCATGTTCATTCATGCATAGCAGAATAGCTGTTAGTTGGAATTTCGAGGATTTACATTAAATGACCACGATTTGTTTTATGACTGGGTGCAAAATAGTAGAATCGTGAATCATGGAGTTGCATTTGGAAGGGACCTCTGGAGACTGCCTAGTTCAACACCTTGCTCAAAGCAAGGTCAACTAAAGGAGGTTGCTCGAGGCCAATTGGGCTTTGAATGTCCCCAAGCATGGAGGCTCTGCGGCCTCTCTGGCTGTGTCACTGGGGAGCGCAGACCTGGACACAGCATTCCAGGTGTTTCTCACCACTGCTGAGGAGAGGGGGATGGTCCTAGCGAGAGCTTCATGTGTTTCTGCTGTCCTCACATACAGAGCAATTCCTCATCCTGGTTTTCTTGGCTAGTCCTTCCTAAAACACCTGTATCCATCCATTACCTGATTGCTGCAGCCAGGTCACTCAATACCAGCTGCAGAACTGAATTTTGACCCATGGGATCTATGCACTCCTCATCTCCTTACTGTCAGAATTGAGGAGAGAGCCACCTGGGCCCATATTTCTCTTTCTTTATTTTTTTAAAATTTTAATTTGCTTAATTGAATGCAAATATTTAATAAAGATCAATTTGTAAGTACGATGCCAGCTTTTATTTCCATCTGACAAATAAGTAGCTGCTGTAAACATCCTATAAACATGTAAACATGTTATAAACCTCCATGTAAAACTAACTTGTAGTTTGAGATTTATGCAGTAAAATAAAGGTTGGGAGGGGTTTTGTTGTGCTTTATTTTACTTTTTATAATAGGACTTTGCTTCATAGGAAGATGTGGGGGTTTTTTTGTCAGGGAGGAACATTTCAAGAAATAATGGTTTTCTCCAGAGCAAAACTTTCTAATGAATCTTTAATCAATTTCTTTGTTAGAGCAGCTTTATACATAGTGGATTCTAACGAAGGTAAACACTGCTTTTGAACAAGCATCCAGGAACTTCAGCTTAGAAGCAAAGTATTAGCATAAAAATTCTGGAGAGGGGTTATGTATGTTGCACATAGTTCCCTGATCCTGATTTAAAAGACCCATTTTCTTTTCTATGTGGTTGCATGCACACGAGGGAATTGGTGAATGGACAAACCCATGTTTGGTCTGTATTTGATTATGAAGTAGAAAGATGCTGTGGTGTGGAGGCAGGGAGAGCAGTGATGCACCAACAAACTGATGTTTTCTTCGAGGTTAGATTAGAAAAGATAGCATTTTACTTTTTTTTTTCTTTTGCCTTCTGCCACTGCTTTAGGTGGAGATGCTTGGATTTGGAAAGGTGTGGAGGTTTGTCTCTTTTATAAGTCTGAAATTCATGTATGTGATAGTGCTGTGGCCTGACTGTGGACTGTGATTCTGAAGGAGAGCTGCTTTTCTGGTGAAAGGTTCTGTATCACAGGTATGTGATACTGATGGCTGGTCATGGTCTCCAGTATGTTCGTAATTCAGTGATACTGAGATCTCAAATTCTAAGGTGCTCTTAGTATGTATACATAATGTCTTGTTAGAATTCTGCCGTACACAAACCAAGCCAGGCTCTGTTTCACTTTCTTTGAATTGTGCTGAGTCCTTAGATAAGTTGGAGAGTCAGGAAATACTGGTGCTGTATGCCCATATAGCTGAGAAAGTAAGGATAGGGTTTGGAGAACTTCTTGAGAAAGCAGGTCAGTAGCTGCTTTGAAAGTAAGTATAATTCTTTGGTTGCAATTGAAATGTTACAGGCAAGATTGATCTTTCTGTCATGATTGTGTTTTGTTGCTTCTCTCTTTTCTCAACTGATGGCATTTTTTTTCCTTCATATAAACAGTGACATTTTAGTGGAGGCTTAGGAAAAGATTCTTGTCCTGTTGGTCTTAGATTGTCTTATTCCTTAATAATAATTTTTGACGTTGCAAGCTTTCATTTTTTTGAATGAAAGTCTAGGCTTGAAAGGAAAAAAGAATGCCATTAGAAGTGTATATAAATAAATATATATGTGTACAGACATAAAGGAGTACCTGGAAATGAAAATGGAAAAATATGAAAGCTTGTTACTTATTTGCTTCTCTCCATCTGGGACTACTGTCAGGAGAGATTCCATTCCTGTGGTGGTGTTGCTTACAGCTGGAACCTTCTAGAAAGCTTTGATTAACAGGGCACTAATAGAATTTTCCTTAAGCCACAGCACGTACTGAGTGAAGATATAAAAGATGTCAATCCTGTGTGCCCTCGGAGCAGTTAGCACAGTTCCAAGGCAGAATTCATTTGTGCTGTCAACTTACTGGCTATTTTCTCTCTTATAGATAGGACTGCTTTCTTGTAACTAGTTGAGGAAGAGTACATTTGGTAGCATTTTGAAACTCTTCTGTAATCTTTTACTTTAAAGTGGCTTCACAGAACTTCCGAGGTGGATGCTGAGATTGAGTGTATTCCTAATCCTTCTTTAAAATCGTGGTACTATAGGATTAGAAGTCTGATTTTAGGGTGGGGTTCTCCAAGGAAATTCAGAGTGTGGGAGCAAAAGGAGCTTTAGTTTTGTTTCTGTAGTATGTTCTGGGTGGAAGAAGAAGAGGTTGATGAGAGAAGAGATGGCATTTTCCTTCAAAATGCTGTTTCTTTTCTAAAAACTTGAGAAGTGGAGTATCTTGGTTTTGACTGGAATAGTGTTTATTTTCTTCTTAGTAGCTGGAACAGTGCTGTGTTTTGGATTTAGCATGAGAATAATGTTGATAACACACTGATATTTTTGTTGCTGCTAAGTCATGCTTACTCAAATAGAAGGATTTTTCAGTTTCCCATGCTCTGCCAATGAGGAGCTGAACAACAAGCCAGGAGGGAGCTTGGCCAGGACAGCTGATCCAAATGCCAGATATTCCATACCATATGACAACATGCCCAGTATATAAACTGTGAGAGTTATCTGGAAGGGGCTGACTGCTGCTCGGGAACAGGCTGGGCATTGGTCAGCAGGTTGTGAGCAACTGTATTGTGCATCACTTGCTTTTTCTCAGGTTTTTTCCTCTCTCTCTGTCTCCTTTTCCTTGCAGTTACTGTTGTTGTTGTTGTAATAATAATTGTAATGGTAATAATATTTTACCTCATTTCAATTACTAAGCTGTTCTTGTCTCAACCCATGAGTTTTCCCCTTTTCTGATTCTCCTCCCCAACCCACTGGAAGGATGTGGGGGGAGCAAGTTGCTGTGTTGTATTTAATTGCTGTCTGGGTTTAAACCATGAAAATTAACAGAGAGATGTTTATTTAAATAAAGATTCAACATTTAATTCTTTTATATCGTGTTTCATAATCTTGGGTTTACTCTACACCCTGCTTTTATGGTACCAAACTTTTCTTTAATACTACAATGTCACATGACAACCAGCTTCCATAATGGGAAGACTGCAAAGCTGCAAGATAAAATCTGACTGTTAAGGAGTAAATTCGTTATAAACCCTCAACAGCAACATTAAAAAAACAAAAAAACAAAAAAAACCAAAAACCCAGAAAAATACTGGATAAGATTCTGCTTTTTTACTTTACGTTATTTATATTTTGGGTCTGGCAAAAATCTGAAAAATCTCTCATAAGGGATGAATGCTACATTGGCACAGAGCCAAGGGAAAAGCTTTACAGTAGAAATTGTTCATTGACTCTGTGACTGCAAGTGTGGAAGAGCAGAAAGAATTAGATAACATTAATTTAAGAAACACAACAAAGCCAAGGCACAGGATTGCTGTATAAACAGCTTTAACTGTATATATTTATTTCCAGTGGCTCTGAAAACAAATGGAAGATTACTGGGAAAAGATTAACTGTAACAAATGCAAGGAAATGTTTGAAGTAGTTAGAGAAGCTTTTTATAGTAGAGCAGTTAAATCTCGTTAATTGTGTTTGATTTTTGTTTTCATAATTACTTCCATTGTTTCACTGAACTCCTGCTGAATGTCTGACATAGTCGAGTTGTCGTGCCATAATTAAAAAAATAAATATATGGAAACTGAATACCAATGTGATTAGTGTTGTGTTACATACTTTAATATATGTGCTGCTCATACTGGTTGAGAGCTGCTTCATGCTTAGCTAAGGAGATAATCGACAATTTAAAACAAAGAAACTACTCTGGTAAGTTAGTGTAGTTAATGGAAGTATTTGACTATATATGAAGGTAAGAAAGGTCATTCTGGTCAGGTAAGAAGGTCATGAGTAAGTCTTTGTAATGAGAAACCCAAATTATTTTAATTCCCACTGTGACCCCGCATGCAGGCATTGTCCAAGCTGGTAGCCTTTTGGAGCACTATTAGCAGCAGTCAGGGGTGAGCTGGCCTGAGGTCGCAGCAAGTCTGTGGAGCTGTTCCTGTGCAGCAGGTTTTATAAATCCTGAACTGGTGTGTTGTAGAAGTGTAGAGCATCTGACATACTTGGAAGCAAGGCATCACATACATGATGTACATACAACTGGCTTTTGTGGGCATTACTTACAGAATCGGATTTCTAAAATACAATTATACGATGCTCTTAGAGCACAGTTGAAGAGCAAGGCAGAACAATATCCTGCAGTGCATGCACTCTTCGGCATCTGTGGCACAGGCAGAAAGTCTGACTGTGTCTGGAGGGGTGAAGCTGAGACCATGTTTTAAACTGCAAACACAAATGCTCCCTTTCACTCTGGGTCTAATTTTGGTCTCCCTTGCTTTGAGAGAAACCCAGTAAAGATGGATGAAGTTGCAGATGCTCGTTGTGGCTCAGTTAGATGTATCTGAAAATACTAACATTGGGCAACAGGTGAGGAGGAACCACTGGCTATTTTTGGATCGGAGCATCACACCTGGATGCTGTGGTTAAATTGGCCAGTTACTCCTTCATCCTTGTTTTGTTTCCGATATATTTCATGCTGTATATTGCTGAGTACAGGTGTTGAGACTGAGCACAGCTGTTGAGACTGAAAACTATCAGGAGGAGCACTGCATGGCTTTGTGGAGATGAAGTGAACCCTTTTACTGAAAAGATGAATGCACGTAGCAATGTCACATCTGAAGTAGCTTCAGTTTTAGCTTGTACCGTGAAACAGAACTGTGGGAGAATTCTGAAAGGCAGTGGCAAGCTCGTATGGCAGAAATGTGCTACTGTGTTTTGTGCTCAGTGCGTGGTCTAGCCGGTGTTGTCAATCACTTCCCTTCCATGGTGCATGTCAGTCAGTCTGGCACCTGTTGAAAGGAAAACCAAGTCAAAAGAACTACAATGTCTTCTTTGAATTTATTTGTCAGTGGTAACATTGTTTCTGAGTGTAGGTAACATTGTTTCTGAGTAAAGGTAACATTGTTTCTGAGTAAAGCCAGTAGTGAATACATGATTGAGTCCAAAGCTCTTCCTGGAAGCCAAGGATCTTCATTACCATTCATGGACGTTTTCTATAATTGCTTGTGTAAAGGTTGCACATGATGCATCGTCTACTTTGGATAAAAGTACTCAGCAGGTGCTGTGATTTTATACACTAAAAATGAATATTCAAGACCCAAGGGAAGCTATTCACAACTTTGGGGAGGTGGGGAGATAGTAGAAGCATAATTTAAAGTAGTTTATGGCTCTTTTAAAGCACTATTAAAAAAAATATCTCAACATTTCATAGGGTGATTCATCACAAGCTGGCTTGTCTGTTTAGGATTTTCCCAAATGTTTTTCTAGTTAGATAAAGGATACGCATGAATGTGCAAAATGATTTGGCTGTTTTGTCTGAATGATGACAATTTGTAGAAAACTGAATTTGCCACATTCCTATCTTTCCTTCGCAGCTGAACTGGGAGTTCAGTGTTGTTCCTTATACCTTTTTGAGAGTACTTGACATTCATAGGGCAAAAAAGCTGGATTCCGTCCTCCATATCAAGCTGTTCAGAAACTTAACTTGCATGGATATTTAAAATAATATATAGGAAAAATCAAATTATTTCTTACATCTGCCACCCCAGGATGAATTAATCTACTACCATCACTGTAACTCCAGGCTTCAGAGTCTGGGTGCCATTGCCCTGAAAACTTATATCAGCATAGTTGTAACAGCATGATTTCAGAAACACGTGGTGTTGACTCTTACTTTGTTACCTGTAATTTTTACAGGTGTCATTGATAGGAGCGGTATCCAGGCATTGCATGTTGCTATTTGCCAGTGACTGTGCTTGGGAGTTTATATTTTCAGAGGTTTATTTTTCCGTGCACAGACTGACGTCAGTGGTGCACACCAGTACATTTAAGGAAAAAAAAAGAATTCCTACTTAAAATATGTGATTCTGTGCTCTTTATAATATACATGCTTATAAACACAGAAGCCAGGGAAATGCTCAAGTAGGCATGTAAAGGACTCTCTTTGGAGAAGTTGTACAAGCTGTGTGCTATAAGGAAAAGAAGTGAAGTGTAATCATTATCCAAATACAGTGAATAAAGGCAGGAGTTCTCCACAATTTATCTACCAAATGTGTATCTCTGTGTAACACAGAGTGACTCTAATACCACAGTTGATATTAAGTCTGCCCACATATTTTGTGCAAAATCTCTGTGGTGAGGCATTCATTGCCTTGAAAAGCTGACACAATGGAATGCTTTTTGTGCTGGCTCTGGACAAATTATAGTCCATTTTACCAGTTCCAAGGTCAGAGTACTATCATGGCTCTTAAACTGTAGTGTAGTAAAGTGGGCTCTATTGAATGTTCAAGGAACAGCTGTAAGTTTGCCTGATTACTGCAGCCAGGTATCTCCAGCACCAGAGATTTTTGTCTGAACCTATTTCTCTTGTCTACATTCTCATTTTTGCTGTAATTTAATTCCAGGATTGATTTTTACTGCAATATATATGGAGTTGTAGAGCTAAGACACTTTCAAGACACACAGCAGCCATTGTTAACATGTCACTGTAGAAATGCTTTCATTGCTTATCTCAGCTCTAGTGCTAGTTTAAGCATAAGTCAAAGGGCACTGTCATTAAACACCTTGTGCTGCCAGAGTCTGTGTTTCTTTCCCTATCATTCTTGTAGACCACTTCTATTCTTAGAAATGAAAAACTTAAGCCTTTTCACACAAAACCTGAGCTAGATTTGCATGAACTTAATACTTCTCTTTCCTTTTCTACCTTGTCTACTACTAGCTTTTCCTTCCCTTTCAAAAAAACCTGCTATCAATATGAAACATTATCTTTATGCCCTGCATGCCTGCACTGGTGTGGGAATATTCGTTTTCCTGTGAATGAAAATCATCATATATTTTTTTCTTGGCCTCTCTGAAATGCCAGACAATTATTTCAAATTAAGATCAGAATTATTTTTTTCCTAATATAAACTGTGTTATTCAGCAGAATCCACTTCTCTCATGGCATACAGTCTAGAGCTCTTGATATCCCCTGTGTGAATAAGGATGTTTCCTTGCCCATTTTGCACTTCCTCTTCTCCCCTTTTACACAGCAGTTCATCAGCATTGCTTTTTAACGTGAAAAGTGGGTAATTTCAGTAACATTCCTCTCCCCCAAAATTTTACCTTTCCTTTTTTGGTTCACTCTCTCTTGAGTTCATGGCAGATCACTATTCAATGGTGTGACTTCTGCTCTTTGGGAGTAGGTAAAGGAATGTGGGTGGCTTTCTCTTACCTGCCATGGGACCCCAGCGCACATGGGCATCAAAGATCTCAGAGTTCCTGTAGAGTAAAATGAGGGCAAAACCACAAATAAAGCTGACATCTCTTGGTGACATGAAGCTTAGTGTGTATTTAGGTGGTATAATTTGTTTTATTGACTTATTGTCTTAATCTGACTCCTAAAACTTGTTTTATTATTAAGTAGTTGTGGTTAATTTTGAAATGGGTACCGCCTTGCAATTGCAGTAGCCTTTTTTTTAGCCCTGTTCTTGTATCTCTTTAGGAACGCTGGCATAGTCTATAACTTTCTGTAGAGAGATAAGCTGTTGAAATATTTTTTCCTTTCCTTTTCAGGGAGTAATATGTGGGAGGCTGTGGACTATTTGCTTCCGACATAGGAACAACATTGGGTTGGGAATCTGCACTCCTGAGAGAATGCTGGGAATCTGCAGAGGGCGACGGAAATTCCTGGCTGCCTCTCTGACCGTCCTTTTTGTCCCAGCCATTACGTGGATTTATCTGTTTGCTGGGAGTTTTGAAGGTAGGAGAGGAATAATGGCTGTGGGGGGATGGTGGGGTGTTGAATGATTTGCAGCTGGGCAGACAAATGCAGATCAGTCATCATTGATTTTATTTAAATAAATCTCATTTGGCTTGCATATGAAATAGTTCCCAAGGTGCAGATTTCAACAAAGGGCCTTCCTTACCATGTTATCACTGCTGAAGATGCTGAGTTAATTACTGGCCACAGTTACTTGGTTTTCCACTCATCTTTAAACTTTGAAAAAAGGCAACAACTCCCCCCAGCCCAGTTTACTAATTTCTTCTCTGTATTTTCTAATTTTAATTTAAAAGTTGGTCTATCCTATGCCCTGTAAGATTTTTACTATCTCATTTCAGATATGCTGAACACAGAAAATCAATGAATACCTATATAAAGTTTCTTTACATAAAAGTGGTTTGTATCCACATCCATCTGACTGTCAGTTAATTTTTTGAGTTGGAATATCTTTCTGTCCCCTTCTTTCTCTAGGTGGAAATCCTCCAGTTTATAGGTACACTGACTTGCAGCTATGTAATGAGCACTTTTTATAACAAGACTTGGAATAATCACTGCTTTGTCTTTTAAATTGCCTGTGTAATGAAGTTTTTTTTCTGACCTTCTTACAGAAGGTCAGCGCTAATACTTCAGTTAAGTGAGGTTCGAAGATTCTGGCTCTCCTGTGTTTTGCTACTTTGTAGGGTTTTTTTGTTTGTTTTGTTTATTGCGGAGGTGAAGCATTTTATGTTGGGCAATAGGTATGTTATTTTGGCAAGGGTAAAAAAATGCCATTTGGCCTTTGTAGTTTCCTTAGCACAAGGAAAGGTGTTCCAGCCTTGTAAAAACTGTTCAGTCACTACAGTCTGATAATTTTAAAAAGGCAGTGTTTGAAATGTCAAGCTTCTTTCATGTATCCTTGGCTGACAAATCTGTGCTTTGTTTGGAAACAAAATGGTCTGCCACATTAAATTACAAGTAAGAACTTGTAAAGATTTCCTGTGTGTGTTACATACGAGTCTGAATTAGTTATATGCCATGTACAAATATTTGTTTATGCAAATTTATTTGAGTACTTAAAATTCTGTGTTAATGTGCAGTAACTCCATGAGCTCATTCTAGAATGAAACACTTGCGGGATTCATGTTAAATTGGAAATACAAGGGGTGCTAGCTGCATACTTAAAAATAATGGTCTGGCAGGCAGAACAGTACTGATTTTGTTTGATTTTTTAAAAGCTGAGCAAATGCAGGCCTCACCTTTTTGCTTTTAGAAGAATATTATGCTGCTTTGTCGTAATGACTATTTTAATTGTGTCCACAATTGATAATGCCATGGTGTTTTAAATTACTCTGTGGGTAGAATCCTTTGTTTTTACAGAAAACTCAATACAAATCTTGAAATTTGCTGCTACAGGGTATTTGAAGTGACTTAAAGCTCTCAGTGTGAATTAATCTTAAATGCAAACCAGGGAACAAAGCCCATTACCTATTACAAAGCCTTGCACTGGAAAAGGACTGGAAATTATATAAAGTTAGTAACTCTTCCAGTTATTTTGCTGTATCTGTTTTCTTTTTTTCCTGATTTTGGATGGGACATTATTTAATCATAGTTGGTTAAAAAATAAGGTCAGTTAGGTATTTATTTGAATAATAGCTAGCATTTTCCTTAACTTGTAGGTGTTACGGGCAAAAAGTTAATGCCATTTTGTTATTTTACATGTCTTCTTGTTTTTTTCTTCACAACGGTTCCCACAATTTACTCACGTTTGAGCTCGCTGTGGAGGTTGTAGTGAGGTGGAGGTGGCTTTCTTCTTCCAAGTAACAAGCAATAAAAAAAGAGGAAATGGCCTCAAGTTGCACCACATGAGGTGTAGATTGGATATTAGGAAAAATTTCTTCATGGAAAGGGTTGACAAGCATTGGAGCAGGCCGCCTAGGAAAGTGGTTGGGTCACCATCCCCAGAGATGTTTAGAAGCGGTGTAGATGTGGCACTTAGGGACATGGTTAAGTGGTGGATGTGCTGGGCTAAGGGATGGAGTCAATGATCCTAAAGGCTTTTTCCAATGTAAACAATTGTATCATTCTATGATTCGATAATTGAGTTAAAATTGCCTCACAATGGCATTGTGCCCTGATTTGAAACTGTCAGGAATGTAGAGTCCTCTGCCTTCTGGCACTAGTTTCTTTTGTTAATCACAGGGCTAGAAATTTTCTTTTCAGTACATCTGGTTTTAGATTTGAGTAAATGGTTCTTTGAAGACTTTTCTCCACCAAATTAAAGAAATCATCAATACCTGGTATCTTCATAGACTCAGTTATTCAGTGTGGAAGGGAGCTCAGGAGTTTTCTCATTACACTCCTGCTCAAATCAGTGTGGGTTTTGGAATCAGGCAAGATTTCTTAGGCCTTTGTTCAACAGTGTCTTGAAAACTTCCAAGGGTGGAGAATACATGGTCTTCCAGAAACACCGTGAATGAGTAACCATCACCCTTTGAGGCCAACATTCTAGATAGTTTTTCACCCATCTAGTAGTCCACCCGTATATAATGTAAAATCCCAGCTTGGATACAGGGATACTGTGCTTTACTTCAAGGCAGATCGCATCAACTGGTCCTGTATTCGTAGTCATTTCATCACAGAAAGCAGTCACGTTGGTCAAGCATGATTTACCTTTGGTGAATCCACGATAATTATTGCCTGGCCAGGCTTGGGAATGTTTCTGTTTGAAGATACCTACATATAGTAGTAAAATCAGCATGGTCTTTTATTCACTAAGTGAAAAGGTTGACCCAGATGAGTTTTCATAGCAAAAAGTTTTATGAGGATATTTTTATTCTTTTGCGGGTTTGTTTGTATGTTTCAGGGCTCTAGACTCAAATGTCTCTGGTATGAAATGTGCAGTGCTGTGTCTGCCTTACATATTCTTGGTGTAATTAGTAATTATGTTACTCGTCCATGTGTTTCTATCTAAGAACTTAAGTTACTCATTTCCCATAGCATGGGAGTGGGATCACATTAGAATCCCTTTAAAAGCTTTGTTAGTGAATCTGTAGTATAAAATACACCTGACTGCAGTCTGTTCCCATGTTGTGCTTTTTAAATAGTTTCAAGTTCCTTAAGACAGAATTTTGTTTTATTTTGGATTTTGTTCTCTTGTCAGAAAGTACACGGTAGCCTGCTATTTCACGGTTGTCACTCACACACTTCCAGTAAGACCCTTCCCTTAGAATATTCATTGGAGGTGGTGTTACCCAAGCTGTGACAGCAATAGCTACTAAAAGCCTCATTAATCATGTATAAATGTCTATTAAGGCTATGAAGCAGAATATCAAAGATGATATTGAATATTGTATAGCCTTTGAATGTACCTGGCTACCGTTGTTTTTAATAATGCACAAGGACAGCATAATTTCAGTTATCAGTTACTTTGAATGAAAAAGCTAATTTTTCCAACATTCTTAGATTATATTCAAAAGACAAAGTAATAGAGTAGGAAGGGTGGAGTGCATTTAAAACAGGGAAGAGGAAATAATCAAATAATACATGATGAATTTTCATTAGAAAGAAAATAGCAATTTGACTAACTAGCGGTAGCTCCATAAATAGCTTAATTTTCCAAGATATATGTGGCAGTTTTTTATCCTCCTTACCATGAAGGTCATGTAAAATGGAGATTTGGAACTGTAATCTGACCATGCTTTCTAGATTACTGATTCCTAAAACAAGAAAAAGAAAGAAAAAGTGGCTTTGTGTCCTCAGCAGATTTACAGTCACCTCTGTTTTGGCAGGACGAAAATACACTTGAGTTACCAGTCCCTGTGTGGTGGATCCACTTGAGGCTGAAAGCCTAAAGTATGTGTGTAGGGGTCCTGTGTAGAACATATATCCCAGGAAAAAATGAGTCAGTAGTGTAACCTGAAGATGAAAAATTGAAAAGTTGTGTGAGATCCTGTAGGGAGTCTGTGAGAGAGCAGTTGACTCTGGTTTCTTTTAACTGCTTGGGTAGCATTTTAAAAAACAGAGCCTGCCTTCTTTACTGGGACTTGATTTCCTTGACTGTCCTCTTTTCACTCCAGTGTTGGGCAACCATCATTCCCTGACAATTCATTTCAGTCAAAGTCATCTATAGAGACATGACTGAAACCAGAGTTGGGCAAACACTTCATAAAAGACAATAAAATAAATTGAAGGAAGGCTGCAAATATTCATCTTAGTATTTAAATGGATTCACTTTGATGCTGTTCCCACTCTTTTTGTGTATGTTTCCATAAATATTCTAGTGAATATGTTAATTGGGAAGACTGTCTATGGAAACAATGAATATTCAGTTTTAATATTCATGGGAAGTAGATTTTGAAATCATATTTGTGAATACTTGAATCAAAAAAACTGATTCTGGGGATTCTTGGTCTTAAGTGCCAAAAGTTTATCACATGATCTATGTGCTTGATGAAAACTGCCTGAATTTTTAATGCTTGCAGTACATTGCCCATAGGAAGAGGCAAACAAATAATTAATTACTAAAATGTCTATCAGACACTTGCAACTGATGAACAAACATCAGAAAATAATTCCTTCACAGACAATGTAATCAAAAAGACACAAAAACTAGAATTGCTTTTTTTATTACATTTCCATCAGTTGGCCTGAATTTTATCTGGTACGTGTCTCAACAGGATTAAACAAGAAAACTTAATCCAATGTCCACTTAAAATAGAAGCTTTAACCTTTGCATTGATCCTGTCTTTTTAATAAAGTTCTGAGAAAAGAAGTCCTGAAAGGGTGCCTCTGCATATAGTAAGGGTGTTACTGGGATGAGTGCCTGAACAGGTTTACAGGAGGTGTGTTCAGTGAATTTTGGCTATCTTCAGTTAAAAAGCAACCGCTTCATGTCCATTCTTGAGTAAATGATGGTGGCTCACTCCTCTCCTGTTACATTTATTTCAGGTGATAGAGAACTGTCACTTAAGCACCTCTATCTCTACTGCAATCACTATACCTTCTTCAATATGTTTGAGGATCCTGCAAGAGTTAAATCAATTATGATCGCAAAGACCTCAGGCTTATGTGAAGTTTTGTTGTGTTATCCTGGAAAACTTGTCCTTCTGTGAAACTCTGGTGATTTGGTGATACAGAATGCTGAAAAAAGGACCAGAAGGTCCATGCTGTGAAAGCTGAATCTCGTTCTTTGCTCATCATCTTTAACTTAGAAGTCTGTGATCCCACGTTTATTTTGTTTTACAGACTTGAGAAGTCTTATGTGTTCATCATCTAAGAAAATAAAATTAATAAGTGAATATTGAAAAATAAAGTTTTACTCCTCATGTTATAAATAAACAGCCTGCTTGTGAGCAGTGACAGGAAATTTGAAGTAGCTTCTGTAACAAAACAAGAATGGCCTTAGGCCAAGAGTGTCAGCCAAAATACACCATGGTCATGAGAAGCTTTTGGAGGTCAAATTGTGGAGTTAGGGGGGAGCATGGATCTTTTTTCTTCTCAACCACTTTTTCGATTAAACTTAAAATTCTGCAATACAATTTTGTCCTTAGGTAGTAAGATCCACTCCAGCTCAGCCCCTAAATACTGAAGTCAGTGCTTTTTTTTCTTTAGCTTGCCAGGAGTGCACATCCTTAAACCAATACCCTGTCATCGCAGGAGAAGCCATGAATCTTGCAATGGCCACTTCTTTTGTCAGTGTGCTGTGCCAAATGAAAGCAAGTCTGCATTGCTTTTTGGAATTCTAGTACAGAGGTCACACGTTTTCTTTTGATGCTCATATTTTTAAGTACAAGCTCTCAGAAAAGTAAAGTAAGCTGTAGGCTTACCTTCTTTCTTCTCTGTACAATCTCATGATTGGATGGAATGTTTCTTTGCTTCGAAACACCAGTTTTCTCTTGGCTTTCTTTTTCTAGACAGCTCTTGATTTGTCATTTCTGGCAGAAACATAAAGGTCAGAATGAAAAGGAGTTCTTTGACAGGAGTGAGGGCCCAGCTTCTTTGGAACAGCGGCTAACCGAATATAATCTCTGGGATTTCTCAAGGGTTTTGTTGCATCTTTGTCTTCCTCCTCCTTTGAACAAACTTTTGGGAAAAATGCCATCTATAAAAGTTGCATTACACAAAAGCGAGCAAATTTCTCACAAGAAGAAGGGCCATCTGGATGGCCAAATTCTGTTAGGGCTGCATGGAAGACTTAACAGTAGGACTGCTATTCCCTAATTATTCCTCCTCTGTTTCAAAGATAGGTACTTACTAACTTCATAGTCAAAACATGTTTTTAGTCAAAGAACAGAAAAGCAAGGTGAGCTTAAATGTCTTGTTAAAAAAAAACCCAAAAAACCAAACCCCAAGAAGTAGCTTGTCTTTCTGAAACGAAATGTGCAGTTGTAAGTACACCAGAACTCCTTTGTGTGCTGGAACTAATGTAGCCTGACTTGCTGTGATTGATGTCATGCAGCTGATTGATGTTGAAGTTGCTTTTCCTACAATCAGGGCATTTATGAAATCTAGCTCCCATATGGATCTCCTGGTATCTAAAATAAATCTTGAGCCTATGCTGCAGTGCATTTCTCAGTGGTGGAATGTTTGGCATCTCTCATCTCTCTCTCTGTGTTCCTGGCAATTGTAGAAGCTTCATTACGCCGACTTCTTTCCCTCAAACAAAGTAATTTGAAATTAATCAGTGAGCTTTGGGGGCAAACAGGCAAGCAGGTCAACAAATGCGTATGCACAAGATGAAAAAATATCTGAAATAGAGATGCTTTAAAAGATTGAAGTGAAAATTTAGTTTTTGATTCTCAGAACAATTAATTTGGGCTGTTCCATTTTTGTGAAGTTTTTGTATTTAAGATTTGCAGGGTGTTTTTCAGATCAGGAAAAGGTTTGCAATCAAAATTTGTCTGGTTAGACAGAAAATTGCATCTGTAGTGCCTTCCAGTACTTTTGAAACTTACATTTTGAGTATTTGTTTAAATGTGTGGAATACCAGAAGGAGGAAGGGTCAAGCTTAAAAAAAAAAAAAATTCAAATACTTATTTCACACATCGTGTATGGTGATTCTTATGTTCTGTAGATTATGCTCTGGAATGGTTTAGGAAAAGCAACTGAGTGGGAAGCTTGATATCCTGTTATTGGGTGGATGTGTTTTAGGTATGCTTGGCTTAACAATACCAATATCTTCAACACATCTCTTTTATTCCCTCCGTACCCTTTTCAAACATTTTTCAGACATGACAGCCATTGAATTGTTCTGCTGAGTAATTATTTCCTTCCCTTGAAGTTTTACCTCTCTTGTGTTGCTTTGCAATTCTTGTTTCTAGACTTGAAAGAGATTTTTTTTTTTTTAATTTATCTGGATATCCTTGGACTATTGAGTGAAGTGCACAACTGACTTCAAAAACAGTCTGACAGCAGTCATCCTGGTTCACTCAGCTTTGTAGATACCAACAAAAAGAGGAAAAGTTGATGACCTGGAGACTGATACGTTTTTAGCCTGAGATTCCCTTCCAGTTTAACCCTGTTCAAGCTGTTTGAGCTATCCTGCGACAATGATTTTTTCTAATGTATGGTATGACTGCCCTTCTCTATAATGCTGTGAAATGGCCAAAGTCCAGCATGTAAGGTTGAGGTTTTATATTTTTTTTTTTTTTGGGTAACTCTGTTTACCTTTGAAATTGCTAAATGTCAGAGTTTGCAGAGATGAGGAATTAGGGGAGGAGAGCTGAAAGTAGTGAAGTTAAAATTATGAAAAAAATTCATAGAATCGTCACATTTCCCTAAATTAAATTCACACTCCAAAGGAGACTGTGCTTCTGTTTGGTATATTTACTTTAAAAGAACAATTACACGCCTAGTTAAAATATTTTACTGTATAAATAAAGTGTTTCACAATGAGATACCTTTTCCAGTGAACTTGGAATATTGTCTATACCTATTCTAAAGAAGAGGTGTGTGGTGTGCTCTCTACATACTGCTTCCTGAACTTCTGTAAACACCCAGTGAAATCACCATCACCAATGTAAGCTTTTAAACACCTGGAGTAGCTTACAAGCTTGGAGTTAGTAACATACCAAGGTCCTGAATTAAAAACCAAAGGTGTGTATCCACAAAATAAACTGAAAATGTGACTGTAGCACAGTCAGTCCTGCTTGCGTTGGCTCTTGTTGAGCGAGCACAGGTACTGTCAGGGGTAGAGATGCACCACTGGGAGAAGCAGAAGAAGCCTGGGCAGCTTTTCCAGTCACTGGAGCCTGGGCCCCTACATCTTCAAAGTGATTATTGTTCTTCCTAAGCAGATTAAACCCAGTGCAGTTATGGCTGTTGGTGCTACAATGGGATCTTCATTTGGCTCTCTAGACACAGGATTGGGGTTGTCATGGTGTAGTTTAATATCAAAGAATGTTGCATACCATTTGTGTAATAAATAGACAATTAGTTCTGGAGCTGAAATAAAGCCATAACTGATAAGATAGAATTATTCTTATAGGTTGGAAAGCACTTGAAAAAATTGCTGGAATAAAAAATGTGAAAGCTATCTGTTTCTTATGTGATTTAAGTAAAGTGAAAAAACAATACCCCAAAGTATTTGGGTTTCTCCCCAGCATTTTCTTCCTTTACAATTTTTCCTATTTTATCATTCACCTTTCCTTGTTTACGTGTCAGTACATCTCTCCTAGAGGAGTTGCAGCAGTCTTTGTTTAATTTGTGTTTTAAAATGGACCCAGCAGATAAATTTGTAGATTCTTCTCAAAAGTGCACAGAAGAGTTACTGGTGTTTTATGAGCTTGTGAAGATTCGTAAGTTTTTACCATCATAGAGACTGTTAACAATCAATGTCTCTTTACATCTTGCATAGTACAGGCTGTATTACATGCTAGAGTTGACAGAATAATATTGGCTGGTAATTCCTGCATCTGACCCATGCATTCTAGATACACCAAAGCTGATCTAGCCAGATTTCTGGACTTGATTTTAAAGATGGTAGAGGATTCTAGCACATCTCTGAATAAGTTACTCCACCTTGTTATAAAATACATGCTTTAATCTCTGTCCAGATATTTCTGGCTTCAAGGTAAGAAGTGAAAGACAAGAAGGAGACAATGGAAAAAAAAAAAAACAAGAAAGGATCATTTAACAGTTTCAGTTTCATGTAAAATAAGCAATCAAGATTATGAGATATTGCTGTGTATAAAGTGCACTGAGAGAAATATCACCTTGAGAACTGTAGATGAGAGTGCTACAGTGTTACAGCTATCACAATGTATAGCTGTTTAAAAAAAGAGGTAAATTCATAGGATAATTGCTAATCTTCCCATAGCTAGTAGAAGCTAGTTATCAGGATGATCGGTTGCCATCCTAGTCCAGAAAAACTAACTCCTCAAGCAGAATATTTGTTTTGGGCTCCAGGTTACTGTACCTTTTCATTTGTGAAAAATAACCCTTCAGACAGGATCTAATCACACTTTCAGTTGTAGGTTAAGAACATTTATTAAATTTAAGAAAAAAGATGTATTTGAGCACTAATTTGGCAACTAATTATTCATGGGATCGAGGCTTATAAACTTACAATCTATCAGTATTGTATTCTCAATTCTCCAGACAAAACATAAAACCACTGTACAGTGCTTACACCTTTAGAACATTAAAACATGGAAGATTTCTCATCCATTTCTTTCCCAACATTAAGGCATTCAGCATTCTAGAATCGTATTGAAATCAAACCACCACTTGAATATTTCACAATCAGTATATTTCCTGCCTGTCACTGAATTTAATTTAACCTAACTCCGTGATTTTGCTTGTTAACTTTAGCAGGAATAATGTTTTCAGATGAATGAATGCTATAAAAGTCTGCTTTTTATTCTCTACTAATCAAACTGTTATAATGTGTGTCTCAAGGGGTCTACACTGACTTGAACAAAGGATTCTTTTGGTCTGAAATGTAATACACACAGAATGTTTTCTAGCAGTATTAACTATAATGGATTTAGCTATTTCACCTCTTGCTTCAGTGCATTACAAACCCAAGGGTTTAAGGTAAAAAATCTCACCAGAGAGGTTACATTTTATAGAATAATCTTATAGGAACCAAGTTTAAAAATCCATCTGCGCAGCTACACGTAATTACTGGTTTCCAAGGAACTCCGGCTAACTTCTTCAAAGCTTTGCCAATATACACAGAGGTAAGGAAGTCTGAAAATAACAATTATCTAACTTACTTGACTTGGGTGAAGGTATTAGTTGCTTGTTCATGTACACTTGAATGGAGATGTGATGAATTAAGTGGTCTTTCCTGTAGAATGCAAATGGAGTCGTTTAACCAAACGATTGAAACCTACTATTTATCTCCTTTAAACTGTATGACTGTTTGCCCACGAGCTGCCTCATAATAACCTAAATTTCATACTGAGTTTCTTGCTTTTAAGAGACTTAAGAGCAAACTGTACCACTCTTGTTATTTGTGTCCTTTTTCTCCTTTCCTCAATTTTAAACATTCGGGTATGCCCCCTTTCTCTTCAGCTGCCAAACTTGTACCTCAGTGATGTGATATTAATAGCAAAGATTAAGCAGTTTCAGCTCATCAGAGAAGAGATATTAATCATCATCAGGCCCAATGAGAAGTTTAATTTTCCGCTTCTCTTTTTTCACTAAGCTCTGGTGGCTGTCACTCGCACCGATGTCTCCGGGACATTTAATAATCTGCTTCTGAAGATGCATTTCAGTGGTTTCTCTCCTTTTATTTCCTCTGTCAATCTCAGTGAATTTCATCATTTTAAGCTTTAATTGAAGACCACTGTGAGGAGGTGGAGAGAAGAAAGTTATTTCTTGAACAAAGCTACTTCAGGTACTCATGGTTTTTATTGTATTCAGGAGGACGATGGGTTAAATCAAGATACTGAAAACTATGGGATTTGTTGTTTTGGTATGTAACTCTCTACCTGTTACCCTTGAAAAATTCCATATCCTCCCTGTCCTCAGCTCCTGTTTACACACAGTTATTTATTTGTGCCTCAGAGTGTGCTTGGATTTGCAGTACAATATGATGTGGAGCACACTGAATCAGGGGAAGACAAGAAAGAATCCTCACTGAAAACTTCATAAAACAGCTTCCAAAATGACATCTGTACTAATAAAAGCACTCCTGTGGGATATTAGACTAGTTGACATAGCAGTAGCTGTTCAGAATGGCAGGTCTCTGAGACTGGCACAAACTTCTCTTACAGAGAAGCCCTAAACTTAATAAATTTTTTTTCTGAGATTATACTACTACTGTCACCTGTTAGCTACAATCAGACAGTGAAGTACTGTCTGTATAGGTGTTAATGTGCAATCTATGTATCACCCCTATTTCAGGTTTTATCAGCTTCTAAGTGGTTTTAAGAGCAGAAGTCTCCATCAGGAGCAGCAGGAGGTTATGGTTTTCTAAGTCAGGGAAGGACAGATCAGACTAAGACAAAGCAACACACGGAGTTTAAAAGAAAACTGGTTAGTCTTCTGTATGTGTCAGATAAACCTCATGTATTAGTGAATTTATTGGTTGAACAGTGAGGTTGCTGATTAATTTGAACAGCACGTGAGGTGAAAGGACTCAAGTAACATTTTAAGCAGTTCATAATTGTGGATGCTGTCATTTGTTGCATTGCTGGCTCCGGGTGCCTGGTTTTGAGTCAGTGTTTCTCCTGTTTGAAAAACAGGCCCCTTCAAACTTGAAGAGGCTCAGGTTGAGCACCTGAGAACTTTAATCCAGAATCTCTCATTACCTTTTAAAATCTCTTGGAAAATGTGGCTCTCCAGCCTGGTACTTTTCTGTACTGGAGGGATTGATTTACTCTATCTTGCCAGGAAGACTCTTGTATAACTGCATTATTTTAGCTTCATGAAAGGCCTCTATCTACATTGCTCACTTGGGATGAACCTTGGAACTTCAGCAGGCCTCTTAAGTTCTCAAGTCACAGAAACATCCTGAGCTGTATTAGAAATGGTCTTTTAAAAAGAAGTTTTTTGCTCTTGATAGCCACTTTTTCACCTTGGGGACTAAAGCCACAATAGGCCAGTAGGTCTAGACATTAGCTTCGAAAAAAATAATATTACACATTGCAATTGCTACTGCTAAAGAAAGGACAGAACCCTTTCCACCAACAAATCTACAACAAATAGTATTGTTTTTCCTCAGTTGGCCTGATAATTTAATTTGCAGGTTGATTCAGGGGAGCCAGATCTGGAATAGTATTGTCAACCTAAAGTAAAGCGTAATGGTAATTTTGTGGAAAAAAAATGTTCACACCACACTGCAGTCAATGATATACAGAGGAGGATGAGATATGTTATTTCCTTTATTTTTTTATTAAGGGCAAGGTTGCAAACAAATTGTTTGGAAAAACACTTGCATATTTAAATAGGCTTACATTTTTAATAGTTAAATGGTTGTTTACATTATATATCCATGAGTACATTACAAAGAGCAGAAAGACCTTACATTATTTGAATATTTGAAGTATTTGAAAATTTGTTTAGAATTTGTGTATTTGAATTTTTGTTTAGAAATATTCCACTAAGGTCCTGGCACATCATTGAACTGCATATAATCTGAGCCATTTCTGAAGAGAGGATGTTTTTCTGCTACTTACTATTTGCACGAAAGTCAGATACTTGATATGCGAGCTGTGGTGAAATAGACTCTGGTTAGAGGCAGACAAGTAGTGGAAGACTTCTACTGGTGGAAAGATTATCTGTGGTAATTTTACGTGGCGCTTGTTGGAAGAATCAGATTTTCAGCAAGTGAGAGTAGGAATCAAACAGAATTGTTGAGAGTTGGAACCTGGTTTTAGTGGATCTCACAGAAAAGATGTTCTAATGGTGTGGTGAAAACTGAGAACATGAGAGTTTAATTAGGAATGGAGGAGCTAATGAATGAGAGTGAGGAAAGAACAGTGCTCAGGTGTTACTGTCACTTGTCATAAACAATTTCTTGGTAGAAAGCTGAATGGAGTACTTGCAAGCTGGCTTTTTTTTATAATAATCCAGGCAGGAAGACAAGACAGAGGAATTTACACACATGCATTGTAAGTAGTGGGATGTAGTAAAAAAGTGGATTCATATGGAAAAGAGAAGGTACTATCTTGAGGAGTCAGGAAGACATTGAGTTCTGTTACAAAAGCACCATTTGCAGTATCACTAAAAGCAGCCTCGCTGTGCTGCACATTAACCTGGTATTTGAGCATCATGTATGTGTGAAAAGTTTCAGCACTGTGAAAATGTGCACATTCCAGACTATTCATTAGGTTTGCATCTTCTGAAATTACAGGGAATTTTTCTATATGAAACCTATTCTGAACATAAAAGCTACCAGTCAGACTTGCAAATTGATGATTAATACTTGGTAGTCATCAAGTGTTTGTGGATTTAACTGAATCAGTGTTTCAAAGTTGTAGGAAATCATTAGTAATTGTTAAGAGAGAATTTGCTATTGCAAGGAATATGGATAACCTGCTTATTTGGCCCTCTCAAGAGCAAATAAAACATTAGATGAGCAATATATTGAAGAGAAAGAGAAAAGTGATCCTGTAAGTGAGGCATTTTTAGTGATGGCTGATGGTGGAAAGACTACTTAAGGCTAATTTAAGTCTCTCTAGACCTCCTAGCACTTTCTTTTATTAGTCTAACTCAAGAGCAGAGGCTCTACATCATCAACCCTCCAGTAAGACTACTGATGGTTATGTGGTTAAAAATAATATGAAGACTAGAATAACGAAAAGACAATGACTGCAACTTGATAAGGAGTTCGTATTCTGCCTGTGTATTCTGAACTCTAATGAACAGTTCCAATGTGTAACAAAAAACCTGAAGAAGTAACTGTAACAGTTAAGATTTGGTTAATTATATTCTATTCATATAAAAGGAAAAGTACAGTTCTGGATGCTGAAATGGAAGAAAAGGGATGGAACTGAGAGAGTCAGTATTGTTTCAGGATGACTCGTTGAATGATATAATGGCTTTGTGATTCCAGAATATGGGAAAAACCACGTTCCTATTTAATACTATTGATGATTTCTCCCAAAAGAAAACAGCAAAGTGCTGTTACCAAATTGATGGCAATGGCAGCTATGGGTATGGGAGAAAAAAAGTAAGCGAGAAGGTCTTTGCTTCTTCAGATAGCAAAAATAGGATCAGAACTTCACATAAGCAGTAATGCAAGATGTTTGCATTATTATTTCTGAGGATGTTTGTTGAGAAAGAACTGTCTCTTAGTACTGTCCTAAAGTGTATGGTAGAAGGTCAGTCCTCTTCTCTAGCTGTTTAAAGAGAGAAAGGTTGATAAATAGTGAAATTCTCAGGAAGACAAGGACTGCACATTTGTATTCAGTGCTGCAAGCTGACTAGACTTTTCACTGCATACAGAAGTGGATTTGATCAGAACATAACAAGTTACAGCCTGAAACTGTAGCAATGGGAGATTTAGGTAGAGTTTGACAAGAGGAAAAGCAGCTCTAAACAGAAGACAGTTTGAAGTGTCCTGGTAGATTGTGAATGGGAGTTGTGGAATCTCCACCCTAGATTTTTTTAAAACAGGGCAATAGAGTGGCAAATTAAAATAAGTTTTGGTAAGTGTAGTGTAAGGCACCTTGGAAAAGAATAATCTTAAGACACTGAAGTGGATTCTTAGGTGATCGTCACTGCTCTGGAACTAAATCTTGGACTTTGGATAAATATTTCTAGCAAAGTTGAATTTGATAATGGGGGATAGTAGGTAACATATATGTATCAGTAGCCACAGGCAAAACTTGCTAGGCCTTATTAGTTATTAGAATGGGAGACTTAATTGTTTCTTTCCTTTCCTTTACCAAATTGAGAGCTTTCTAAATACGCAAGACAGGGCAGAACTTTTCACATGAGCAGATACTGTTATTACCAAGACAAATGTGTTTTATCAGATCAGTAATGCATTTAAGAATGCAAATGGGAAGAAAATATCTGTTCATCAGATCAGTGTACTTCTGACACAGTCTCTCTGTAGTATCAATGAAATGCAAAAAACTCTCACTAGTTTTAATGCAAAACTCAAGCTGTTTAAGAAAGGGCTTATATGATATTTCAGCCTGGGACAACTGGGCCTGAGCTCAATAACTGAAAAGGTCCCTTCTAATCCTGTGTGGTATCTTTGCAAATATATTCCCTATTTGCTTCATGGAGCTCTCTTGGGTTCCACTGAACAGGAAATAAATAATCTCCTTTGCTAGAGAAGGTGTATTATTTGGAGATTATGTTTTGGCTTCTTCATGATTTTAAAACACCATTTTTAAGGATTAAAGCAGCAGCAGAGCTGATTATTTAGTGGTTATTATTTGATGAGGTAATGACACTTGGCTTATTTCCTAAACACTTTTTGATCTACTGATGAAAAACACTCTGTAGGCTAGGTAATATTATTGTTAACAATAGTGGAGTGTTGGGAACTAATTAGTCACACCAGCCTTTTTAGGCAACGGAAAAGAAGTGTTGATGGAGAAAAAGGAATGCTGTTAAGCTTTAGGAATGCTTCTTTTGAGGGACAGTCTCACTGTGTAACGTGAACTGCTCAAAGCACTCGGGTGCACTTGTGTGGGAAAATGGATTTCTTTCCAAGTGGGTGGTTCAGGGTTTATTTGGGGGGTGTGTGTGTGATCAGGTTTTGGTAGCGGGGGGTTCTACAGGGGTCAGTGACTTCCCCTAGAAGCTGCTAGAAGCTCCCCTTACGTCCAAAAGAGCCAGTGCCAGCTGGCTCCAGGATGAATCTGCCGCTGGCCAAGGCCGAGCCCGTCAGCGACAGTGTAGCACCTCTGGGATAACAGAATTAAGAAGGGAAAAAATCCCCAAACTGCAATAGAAAGAGCAGCTGGAGAGAGGACAGAGAATATGTGAGAGGAAGACAGATGGGGAGCAGAGTGAAACCCCCATAATCCTGGAGGAAATCATTAGCAAAATGCTACACTACGTATTATTTATAATATATTCTGTATGTAGTTTTTGAGAAAGCTGTTGATGAAATCTGGTTCATGAAATCCAAATTTAAGACTAGATAAGCACAAATGAGTTATTTATTCACCATGTAGACCTTCAATAACCTTCAAGATATAAGTGAATCCATGGGAATCTTTTATTGCAGCTTTTTGTGAATATGACAAATTACATCTCTTTTATAAAATAAATATGACTGTCAGAAGGTTAAATGAAATAACTCTCTTTGAGAGTTTGAGTGCTCACGGGGAAGTCATCCAGCCTCTTGGCTTTAATACTCTTACACTCTAATAAACTTGAGACTGTCTTCAAAAAACCAAAACAAGCAGTTTCTCTGCCATTAACCACACGAAATGAAATAGCTTCCTCTTGTTTCTGCTTGACATCTTACATAGGTGGAAATTGTCTCGAAATTCTTAGAAGGAGTACCAGTTTAAAAAAAGTATCCTGTAGTCTAAGTGTTAAAGAGAGAAAGAAAGAAAGTGGTGATGCAGCAAGGCTGCTACCAGAAAAAGCAGCCATAACTGGTATTATCCAGATAAATACTGGAATACCTGTTTCTTTCAAGTTTCTTTTATGTGAATGGAGAAATATTTCCTGGTTTCATATTTTTATGTAACTACAGCTGTGTTGGTGTGGTGGGTTAATCTACACTGACTGCCAGGTGCCCACCAAAGTCACTCTGTCACTCTACTCCTCAGCTGAAAGGGGAAAAGAAAACATAACAAAAGGCTCATGAGTCACCCCACTAACCAAAACCTTGTCATGCAAACCCAGTACAGTGGTAAACCTTTTATTTAGTCATGCCTTACAGATAGTTGTGCCTAATATCTGTAGTCCCTAATTTCTCTGCTCCTAATCCCTTGCTGAAGGCTTTATTGTGATACTGTACATATGTTTGGCTTCACAGTAGACTGTGACAAGAACAGTTCATCAAAGAAGGGAGAAGACATTTAAGTGCTCAGTTGCTCTTTTGAAGTTACTACTTGCCCTTTCTTCCACTCTGCTGTTTTCCAAACAACGCACTGAATGGTCATTCCGGCTGCCTCAACTTGGTGGACAAAATTGAAGGCAATTTCCCAAAGCCTTGTTTATTGATAATTCTTAGTGATTACTGTGGCTTTTGTTTCTTTCTTACGTGATTGTCTGGAATGTTTTCATGTAATACTCTCTTTTCTGATCTATGATGAGGGTAAAAGCAACAACAAAAAAGAAATTGATTGAAACTATTTTCTCTCCAATTTTCCTACTTTTGCCTTTTCTTACTGCATCACAGCCTGTTGCTGCCATGCTCTGTTGCTCACTTGCATGCTCACCTGCACCCCTGTTTTTTCTTCCACATTTGTGTTTGCTTGCTCTCTATCACTTTCAGCCTCACTCGCTCAAAATCCTGTAACTGTTCTCTTGCACTTGTGCTGGTTCACACATCCCTCACGTTCTGACTTTTTCCTCAGTGTTTTCACGCCTTGAACCCTTTTAAGCCTTTTGTGTCGCATTTCTTTTTTGTGCTTCATTTCACTCTCTCTCTGTCACACATGTTCAATTTTCTCTGTTCCATTACTGGATTCCTGGGGACATATTTGCAGTGCTGCCTAGTGGGAGTGAGGGCTGCTATTCTAGTAGATCTCTGATAGTGTTTATGTTCCTTGTTCAGCACCAGTGATGATGTGACCAGAAAACTTTAACCACTGCTAGTTTCCCTCCACATGTACATCATTCGTGTTCTCTCTCTTTAAAAAAATAATACCGTTTGCTTCCTTTTTTTTGAAATTGATTTTCACTGGAAAAAAAAACAAGTTTATTTTGGAGATGTAAAACCAAGCAACATTGTTCAGCAAAGTTAAAATGTGTTCTGTGTGAAAGACCCAAGGAGCCTGGAAATGAAGCTAGAAGAAAAGAGTGTTGCATCCCCCCAGTTACTACAGACAAGATCCAATATGGTTCAGATTTTCTTGTCTATACAAAAATGACATTTCAGAATTGAGAAGTCATGCAAGCCAGTTGGGCATATTTCACCTGTCTAATGTTTTCCTATGCTGTATATTCTGCTCCTCTAAATACCTGCTAGCTATGCTTAACAGTAAAAAAAACCAACAACAACAACAAAAAAAAACCCAACAAAAAAACCAACCAAAAAACCTCAACCACTGACTGCATTTATGTTATTGTGTTGGGACTCTTTCTGATAAATAATTATCCCCTTTATGAGTAAACTTCTCCTAACCAATGTAGCTTTCTTTTTCATTTTTTTTCTTACATACTCTTCAGCTGTGTGGGTTTTTTTTGTATCTGTTTTATTTGCACAAACTTAAATGCTTATATTTAGGGCTTTCACTGAAGAAAATGTGATGAGAAATGATATGGCCAGCCAAGAGAAACTAGAAAACAAGATTTTCAGATATTAGAAAATTTCTTCACAAATCCATGCACTGCTTCTCTCTGCTTACTTTTGGTCTTTTTTTTAGCCTGTTTACATCGAGGCTGGTGAGATGTTGGAACAGGTTGCCCAGAGAAGTTGTGCATGCCCCATATTCAGAAGCATTCAAAGTCAGGTTGG
This sequence comes from Gymnorhina tibicen, assembly GCA_013399875.1. Lineage (NCBI taxonomy): Eukaryota > Metazoa > Chordata > Aves > Passeriformes > Artamidae > Gymnorhina > Gymnorhina tibicen. The sequence goes on along the minus strand of VXAZ01005444.1, from coordinate 481,150 downwards.
ACACGGCTTTGAAGCAACCTGAACCTAGTGATTCGTGTCCCAGCCCACTGCAGGGGTGTTGGACTAGATGACCTTTAAAGGTCACTTCTAACTCAAATCATTCTGTGATTCTGTGTTGAACTAATGGTGGTGTTGTGGAGGATATTTGTCCTTAGTTTTAGCTAGTTGCCAGATGGTTTTAGTGTTATTTCACTGCAACTAAGAATAAATAAAAGGTAAAACATGATTTTCCTTTACAAGGAGAAGAAGCTGTGTCTTTTTCAGTCATTTATGATAAGAGGGCAAAGGGGTGCTAGGACGGAGATTTTCAGATGTTTTATAGAAATAAGCAAAGCAATTCATTGTGACAGGATAGCAGAACTCAGTGTATATCTACATTGCTTTTAGAAGTACAGTTAAAGAACTGCTGTCACATATCCCGTATCCACTGCTGTTGGTAAGGTGGAACATGAATATTTTGGGGTTCTGTGTGCAGCCTAAGGTGATCCAGCTTCACTGGTGTCAGTGTCTGAACTAGTTAATGAAAACATGTTTGGCGTGTCTGCATTCAAAGCTGCCATAACCCAGCACCAAAGTTACAGAGATAATGGTCAGCCTGATAGGAGCAGAGGCAAGAAGGGAACCTAAGAGTAGAGGCACTGAAAAAGCAGTGGAGGAGACCAGAGGCCTTTCCAAGTGATCTGAGTGACTGATCCATCCAGTTATGTCTTGTCTCTGAGCCAGCACTTGATTGCTTCCTGGGGAGGTTTGGATCTGCTGCTGGTAGACACAGAGGGCGATTTCTCTCCTACTTCCCTCTGTCAGAAGTTCACAAAGCCTTGGGACAAAAGAATCAACAGAACTCCCAAATTATTAATTAGTTGTTATTGGGGTAATCACTGTTAGTAATTATGGGATATTATTTTAATATCTGTTTGTACTCAAAGTAGAATTTTCACTGTCCAAAATGCAACTTGATTTAGAAGATATTCAAAGAACTATTATGAGTGGCATACCTACAGGTATGTCGTTTTTTCTATAGTGACTGAAGAAAACATTTATTTGAAGTGCATTTTCCTTTGGGAGCAGAGTTTGAAAGGGGGAGAAATGTTATTCCTTGTCTCTAATGCTTTCCTTTGATTCCTGGGTTGTTTGAATTGCCAGTAAGGCCTGTGTGACAAAAGTCAGTCTGGAAGTCCATGTTACCTGAGGAATAAAGAGCAGTTTGGGCTTGCTAAATGGCAAAACTGCTTGTGTTATGCCACAGCTGCAAATGGGGAGATACTATGTGCAGGTAGGGAATCTAAATGTGCTTTTCCTTGTTCTGGCCGAGACAGGGTAAGTTTTTGTGGTAGCCAAGAGGGGGCATGAACAGGACACAGAGGTTATTCTGTACTACCTCATGTCATTGCTGGGGGCAGGGCGAGGGACTCTTGAGGAGAAGAGGTTCCTTCCTGGTCGAGAAAACATGGTGGAGTGAGATGTCCAGTATTGTCTATTATCAGGGAATTTTTCTGTGTGAATCATTTCTTACACCTTTCGTCATTAATGTTGTTGCTGTTACTGTTTCTTTTATCTCATTGCCATTTCCAGTAAACTGTTCTTATCTCAACCCGTGATCTTCATCTTTTGTGCCTCCAGTTGGAGGTGGGCGGGAGAACTAAATTGGGGAATACCATTCCTAAACCATGACAGTGCTGTACATGAAATGGCAGGACGTAGTCTGCTCCTAGCTTGGGACCTGGTTTGGTTATAGTGGGAATTCTTCCTGCCAGCTGCACAGTGGGATGTGAAATGCAGCTACTTCCGTGCAGAGCCTGACACGGGGTACCCATCCTTCCTGCTGTACCCTCCCTGATGGCTTGCTTCTGGCTGTCTTTCCATGATGTTGAAGCCAAAAATAGGCATGTGGCAAGACAGCAGGTCGTGGAGAGAGATGACCAATATCTGTGTATTTGCAACGAAAGGTTTCACAAGTCACTATCTGTAAAGACATAGCTTAGTTTGTTGTTCATTTCCAAGTCTGTACCATCAAATGAGCATAAAACTTAAGGAAGGGAATGAGTTATCAGCTCATTGGAGGCAAGGAAGGGAGGACACTAAGATACATTTTAGCACGTAAATCAAAGTGGACCTCTCAATTTTCTTGAAATTTATCAAAAAAGAAGCATCAGTACTTTTTTTTTTTAACAGTTCCATTCATTTCTTTAATGAGTATTTGAAAATCTTTAACCTTCAAGAGTAATTATTCTCTAAGTCTTATCCATTCTTTCCGTTTTGTAGATATTTTTCTTCCTTTAAAAAAAAAATTAAAAACGGATTAATTATAAGAAGATGGATACTTAACTAAGCTTCAGGCTTCTTGGTGAGTCCTAGCCTGAAGCTAATAAGTGTTATCTCTGGCAATTTAAATGTTTTTTCTTTTAATTGAGTTTTTTAAAAAGTGGGGATATGTTAAATAAATCGCACGACAAGGTGATATATAACTATCATGAATGAATTAAACTCACCCATGGTAAAGCATCATTATGTACCTATTTTCAATATCAGAAAAATAAAAAAAAGATTGTGTCTGTCTATTTCTGTGTGAAATCACAAAAATAGGCAGAAGGAGAAAAGAATGGATATAATTCCTCAAACCTTTAAATATTTTAAACACTATCAATTTTTAAAGATTTAATAGAATTTAATTTGATTGATGGTGTCTCTTTGGCTAGAAAAAATATCACTTACAGTATTGTCGATCCCAAATGTCCTAATATCCTGCGTTCTGGATCACAAAAATCATGACATTGAATTTTTAGTTTTGTTTCTAAAGCAACTCTGCATCTGTTCTCCTAAAAATAAGCCCTCATTAGTTACCATTTAGGTTATGAATTATTAGATCAGAATTTATAACTAGATAACAATTTCAAGTTTTGCTTTGGCATTCTAAGGAACAAAAATTCTTCTTGCTATGGAAAAGAAAATGAAGACTCTTTGAGTAACAGTTCACATGTACATTCACATTAATTGAGACTGTAAAAGCTAAGCTATACTTGCAAGGCAGGTGGGATCTTCATCTAAATGAATACTGGTTTTTTTTTATTTTATCTGTCTTAAAGTTCTAAGGAAGATTTGTTGAGGAATTACAACATCCCAAGTATTACTTAGGAGGTGCGTCTTATTTTCCTGTTCACTTTCTTTACTAGTTACAGTGTGGGAGAGCCAAGTGCTGTTTCTCTCTGAGTCCGAGACGTAGGAATCCTTAGTTTTCAGATGAACAGCCCAGGGCACGGCAGCTTTTGGGAAATTCTGTGATAATCCACAGCAGCTTGCACTGCAGTGTGCAGCTACCAATGGTCACGCTGACATGAGGCAGCTCGGTAGGGTTCATGGAACTTGGCCACCCGTGCTTGTGGCAATTTCCTGCGTGTTTACTTAGGAAAAGAGTTGTGAAATGTCTGCTTCCTCTTTGATAGTTTGCCTTCCAGTTAAAATGTGGCAAGAGAGACCCTTGTGGATGAAGAGCAGGGAATATATTTGTTTAGACCTTGCATGCAGAGGTGAAATAGGTAGTGTAGGGCCTGATCTTGTCAGCAGCAAAAGCTTCAATGAGATTTGTCAATGTGCAGTTCTCAGGACCAGTCGTAAAATTTGATGGAAGTCATAGATTAATTGAGTTCAAGGCCATTAAGGACATCTGAGTTGTCTGACATGGTTTTGATGGGAAGGTCGTGTAATCATTAGTCATTTTCAGTGACAAAAATGTGTACCCCATTTCTCATTCGAAATTTGGCTTCCATTTGCTGGTTCTTGCTAAATCATTTTCCATAAGATTAAAGAACTCTTCTTCTGTTTCTGCTCTTTTCTTCATGTGGAGGAACTAACATAGCTTAGTCAACTCACTTCTCAGTTTTCTTCTTGCAAGCTGAACAGTTTGATCTCTTTCAATTGTGGGGCATTATCTCCAGTTTTAACTTTTTTTCTGGCTCTCTTCTGAACCCTCTCCAGATTTTCAACACACTTTTAAAAATGCACATGACAGAAGTCATAGTGGTATGAAATACCATTTTCATCAGTACTACAAAAAGAAGTGCTACATATATTTATCACTTCCTGCTCTTTATTCCTCAATTATACTGCCAAGTACCAAATGACTTACACTCCCAGTTCTTGAAACTGTTTTTTTAATTATCTGCTTACCTGTGCTGATTTTAAGTCCCTTCCGTGATCACCGTTTTCCAAAATACACAATTCTATTTTATAGATACAGTCTGCATTGTTTGTTCTCAAAAATATTCCTTTGCAGTTGGACATAATGAACTGCATTTTGTCTGAGTGGGCAGGATTGCCCGGTCTTTAGCATAATTTACACTATTAACTTTGTGTTGTATGTAAAGTTTTGGGTTTATTTTTTTATTTCCAAAGCATCAGTAAATGTTAAATAGGAGCCAACAAAGTAGTGAGTACTTTGAGGTCCCAGCAGGTATTCCTGTTTCAGTAAAAAATACTCAGTGCTTGCAGTCTGGTTAAGTAGCCAGGCTTTAGTTCTTAATATAGAATGTCCTGGTATTGTATCTTTTCAACACGAAAATTTGTTACTGGATCAGACACCGTGCAGTGCCTTAGTATGTTAATGCGTACATCTGTGCATAATCTTTAGTTGCCAACTTTAAATCAGATGAAAAGATAAAATCAGTCTTACCAGATCGATAGTAAAAAAAAGCTGCCTGTCTTTAATTATATTCCTATCAATTAATTTTCTATCTTCTGACTTCTGGATTAACTTTTTCATTACTTTAAGTGCACTTAGTGCATTTGGCATCAGTGCAACAGGCCCAAGAGTCATCATGATCATTTTGTTTCCCCTTTTTGAGTACTGACAGAGAATAAATACTCAAGTCAATAAAACAGCCTGTCCTTCCTGATCGGTATTATGTAGTGTTCTTGGCTGTTCCTGGCACAAATTGCTTCCTTTATTCTTGAGCACACTGTCTTCCCCTGGTTATTTAGTATGGACCACTGGATGGAAGATATCCTGGTTTATGTTCCTGTTAACAAAAGTCAAGTCTTAAAGTTGTCTGCAGTGCAACTAATTATATTATGTAAAGTCACAATGCTTATTGTGTTCAAAAATAACAGACTTTCCAAAGTCTGTAAATAAGGAAAGAGATCACATTCAGTTTGTTTAGTCTGCCAAACATGCACTGCTTTTCAAGACTTTGGTGTGTGATGAGTAGACATATTTCTCATCTTTTCTCATCAGCATATTAGCTCCCTTCATTTTTTTTAGTCAAGTATTGAAAGCTTTTCTTGAGGGACTGCCCTTCTAGCTTGAATTATCTGGCTCCAAGACCCCTTTTGAAATTTTTCTGAAGCCCATTTTTAAGCCTGTGTTGGAGCATCATGAGCTGAGTTCACACAAAGGAGCACTGCAGTCCAAAAAACTGAATGTGTATATCCTTGCACAATAGTTCTACCTTAGTGTGACTAAAATGGCTCTTCCAGCTATGCACCACAATGAGGCTTCACAAGGGAAAAATTATGAACTTTCTAATCTCCTCCCTGTCTTTTTAATTCTCTGTTTGTCTATTTTGTTAATGCAGCTATCGTTGAGACCTCAGTGGCTGATTTATAGTTTTCGTAGCTCTTAAACCACACAAATTTAGAAATGGAGACTGAAAAATGTTCAACCCACCTTAAACAAACTGTTCTTTCTTCTGTAGTATTGGAGCATGTACACCTGACTCACCCTTAGAAATGAGATGGAATACCTTTGTGAGCAATAGCTGCTACTTACTGCACTCAAGTCACTCTTCCAACACCTCCAAAAGTAGGTCTGTCTTAGTTTTCCTTAGGACTTGGACTTTTTCCCTGGAATTTAACTTGTAAAGCCTCTTGTTCTTCTTGTTCCCCACAGACAGGACCATCTGGACATTGTTATGTTGTAATTGTGGAGAGCCTAATATTTTTGTTTGTTAGGATTATGGGATTAGGCTGGCTTTTAAATAAAGTGAAACAGACATCATCTCATTAACATTTATATTACTTCTTTCTTACTTTGGTTGCAGCCAGTAATACTCAAGTGTAAGTTTTGTGTGATTTAGTAGATTTTGGTGCCATGAGATATGGCAGCAGATTAATGCAGAGTTTGTCTTTGGATAGCTTCACAGTGGAAGTGTGGTAGAACTTCATTGGTTCACATATCCTAAACGTTAGGATTCTCACACTTCCAAATTCCTCTTTGAAATTTGAGAAATACGGTTCTCCAGGCAGGTGCTAGGGTGCAGTGGACACCACTGAGCTCTGGCATGCACATTCTTTAGCTCTGATTGTGCTCTTAGTCCTTCACCAAAATCACTGACATAAAGGAAATTTCTAGTGTGCCAGGCAAAAAGACGCACTTGGAGTCTTCTGCATGATGTAGGCCACAGGATTTTTTTATTGCCTTTTACAAAAACTTGTTCTTGATTTTAAAATATACAGAGACAGAAAATTATTGGTGATTCTTGGTGAGTTATGTCAATGCTTAATCACTTTTTTTTGCTCAAAATTCGGACCATGTCTTTTATTTTTGAAAATTCAATTATCAACCTCTGGTTCCTGTACCATTCTCTTAAAATTGGAAGAGTCTTCTTGGAGTGAACTGTACTATTTCTCTTAGGTACTAAAGGATATGAGCAAATTGCCTATTAGCCGTACTTTTCTTTATCTGAGTAGATATCTGTCCCTCAGCAGTTCATTCTGAAATAGGTTTTCCAGCACTTGGGCCATTCTGTAGGTCTTCGCATAATTCTTTTATTGAGTTCCTTGTTAAATAAAGATCACCAGAACAGAACAATATTCCATATTCTTCATTTATATATATTGTATAAATACACATAGGAAAATATTGAAGTGTTTTTTTAAAGAATTGAGATTGACAAAATGTTTCCATTCTAAATGTCCTTTTTAAGAGGCTTACAGTTGTTCACAGACTGTGACTGTTCGGGATAGAATTTTACATTTTTATGAAGACCCTGTGCAAGACTTTTTAAATTATTTGAGAAAATTGCTTATTTTCCAGGAGAAAATAGTTTACCTTGCAAATATGATTCAATTACTGTTTAACCGTAACAGGAAATAAATTCATTCTTTGTCCCCATTTTTTGCTAATTCTAACTTTAAGAAAGTTACCTACTGAGTTGAAGTTTCTAGCACTTACTTGCTTAGAAGTTTATTTCATGGTGAGGAAGGCACAGGTACAAAGGTGTTGATTTGAATGCTACAGAGATTGACAAAGGATAGGAGATAAAACAATATGTTAACTGTCTTGTTTGGATTTTTTTTTTTCTGTGAATGGGTGACTTCAACAAGACTTAACTTGAAAACTTCACATGTGCTATGAATAAGACCTTTCACAAGGGCAGGTGTCCATAACTTTGAAAAATACCCCGTGATTTTGAGCAAATGTTAGGTATGGAGATGAGATGCTGTGCAGGAGTGGCAGTAAGTGACCTGCCACTGTTATTTCAGAATGTTCTGAGAAGGAAAGCTATTTCAGCAGGAGATCAATATGAGTGTTTTGGTTATATACTGTAGAACAATTACCTAGAATTGAATTTCAGTGCAAGAAGAGGCTTTGGTATATTTCTATGACTGTTAATTTAAATGCACAGAAGCCAGGAACTTTAGAGTTACAGCAGCTGTGGGAAACATAAGTTGGTAATGTTTACATACACTTCAGAGCATAAATTTCTTAGCATAAACAGCAATGCAAACCACTACATATGTGCAAGAGGGAAGAGTAATGGATACTGTGGGAACCACAGATGAATTTGAATTTCTGGACTTTAAATACAGAACCCCAAGACTGCACTCACTCACAGCTTGTTTCCCACTGAATATGTAAGGTGCAAAATGAGTTACGTCCTGTTCTAAAATACAAGACCCTGATTCTGCATAAACTTAAGAGCTTACATAAATTCAGTCATCTAAATAAGCATACTGCCTGCTGTAACTTCTTCCTCGTGGTTCACATGCATGTACATGTTTACTGAGCTTAGTTACTGGCATCCTAGAAACAGTGCAAGCCAAGAAATGGAAATAAATGTGTTACACAAAGTACATTTTCTGACGCAGGGCAGCTGGGTTGAGATTCTTGCTGGTTTGTCACTTTGGCTTCAGCTTCCTGAACTCCCCACCTTGAGCAGCAGAGGAGATCAAGGATTCTCTTTGACTGGATACTTCTGCTTTTAGGTAGTAGTTAATACTGGCTAAGAATCAACTTAATTCATTTAATGCTGTCTAAGAGTCTTTATGGCCTGTAAATCATTTAGGACTGGTATCTCTGTTATTAGTGGTTGTTGGCTCTATCCATAGTAGTTTGTAATAAAAGGTAATAGGTTTTGAGCTTTTTGCTCTCTCCTTAACCCACTATTAATCCCTTTGTTGCTCAGAGAGTATGTATTGTAAAATAATCTGTGTCCACTTGGATTGATTTACTCTCTGTTAGACATCAAGTCTGCATATTGTTGTGTTCATGTCTGACATTTTAGAGTGCCATTTGGTAAATACACTGGCTCTGATTTTCTTCTAATCCGTCAAATCAGACTGATCAGTAAGAAATAATTTCTCTTTTTTAAAACAAGTTTCTTTTGAGAACATACCAGTATTTTATTGTGTATTTTGTGACCTTTCTTCTGATGCTTGTTTTGATGTGAAACCTCTAAAAACACACCAGATCAGCAAAAAATTGGGAACTTAGTCTGGCTTCTTTGTCTATATTTGCTTAACATGGTAGTTTAAGAAACAGCTGTGACTGCATGTTGTTGTTTTTTTTTTTAATAACTGTTTTTGTGATTTCACAAAGACCAAAAGAGACCGTATCAGAAAATAGGAAGTTTAACAATTGGTATCAGTGGGTTAGGACTTCTTTCAGAAAATCTTGGTGGGTGGTGAGGTGGACAGTTTATTTACTCCTCTATTTTCAAACCTTTAGGGAACTACTTGTTAGTTTTTCTCTACCAGGGCTAAGTATATTTTTGGTGTCATTTAGAACCTGAGGTCCTACGTAACTCCACTGTGGCAGTTGAGAGAGCCTGGAAAACATCACCTCATGATACGAGTTTCACATCCGTGCTTACAACGTCTAGATGCTTCACCATTGTTTCCTGTTAAGACAAGTCATTATTATCTGATTCTTCTGAGTGATTGGCAGTGGTTGACACAGGGACTGGTGTCTTTGCACTGTCAACTCCACCGCAAATTAAAATTTCATTGATTTGTTCTTGAAGAAGCTTTCAAGGCTCTTCTCAGCATGCTTAGAAGTACAGTGATCAAAATCCTTGTTAAAAACGTGACCTAAGTTCACATGAGCTGCCTAGGTGCCTAAATTGCCATCCTTAAGTTAAAGAGGGAGATGAACAACTAAGATCATCTGTCTGGCAGCCTGACCTCAGTTCCCACGTAGCTTCTAGGAGGAGGAGGATGGCCTAGCTAAATTCAGCACACTGCCATCAGCAATCTGAAATAGCCCATGGCTACCAGCAGCCTTTCTAGCACATCACAAGTGGTTAAGTATCAGAAGGGAGGCTGTGTCTACTGGACACACTCACACAGTTTTTCTCTGCCTTCACAGTGGCCAAGAGGGAGGGACAAAGCCAGGAGAGAGCTGCTGCCGGCTCCCCAGCACAGCCAGAATTCTGCATGAGGTCTCCCACCTTTGCCACCCTGGTGGTACTTTGGCCATGTTCTCGCCCTCTGGGATTTGGGAGGAGGAAGCAGTGGAGAGGAGCGCTGGAGCTTGCTGGTTTATAGCAGCTCTAACAGATGTATGGCAATGTGCTGCACTTTGGCAGCAGCCAGCAGCAATGCTATTAGTTGCCAAGACAATTGGCAGCAGATGGCTTTGTCCAATTCTGCCATGAAATTCATTTAAACTAAAAAAGATGTAGTATTGTACTTGTATCTGATTCACTGCAAGAAAATGAGATTCCTTGTACTCTGATTTTATAAGTTGTGAATTTCACAGGTACTGGTGAGAGTCCAGATTATTACGCAGCCTCCTCTCCACAGTCCAGCACTGTGGTCATGCAAAAGTGAGAAAACTTCAGTGGTATTTTTCAGTGATATCAAAGGCAGATTCTCTATATTTACTACAGCTCATAGGATAACTTTTTAAAGTGGATTACAGCCGAGGAAATTTTGGACCCACAGTTCTTGATCTGTTTTTTTGTACAACTGTGTGTCCAAATCTTTATTTTGGCAGCTGACCCCATCATCAAAACAGTACCACATTGCAGCAGTATATGCCATCCGTGATGACTTTTTAAATATAATTTTTGCTGCAAAATAGCAAGTGTTTAACGTAGTCTCTCTCCCAGCTTTTCTGCTTTACTGATAACCAGTATCCTCCTCATACCAGTTTGAACTGCTGGTCTTCCTGGAGCTTACTGAGAAAAAAAACAATAAAAGAAGGACAGTATAGAAGATGTCGTATTTATACTCTTTTAATGCTAACCTGAGCCTTACAGAATCTTATATTTCTATATAGTTAGTAGTTTTGTGTATAAAATAGGTTCATTTAAATAATAACAGTAAATGCCAGAAAGGCATGCTGTTTTTCTGACAAGCGTGATCTTTGTCTCTACCATTCATGTCACTGCCTAAAGCCAGGCAATCAGTCTATACCTATTTCTTTCTGATAATTGCTCTTTTTAAAAAAAAAAGAAACAGATTAATTTCACAAATTAGTGTGATTGTTGGCCAATTTCTTTTTAACTTAGGTGAAAAACTGTCCTTATGCTTTCAAAGGCTTGGAAAAAAATCTAAAAAACTCAACAGAATATTTTGGAAAATACATAATTTGAAGAAAAAAGTAAATCAATGATTTTGGGTATCCAGTAGTTTTTGTGCTTGGACAAATGCTGCTAAATATCAAAAAGAAATCTATTACTTTTAAAAATGTTTGGAGAGCTAAACCAGCTGAACACTTTGGAATAACTTTCTAATTTGTGTCAGAATTTAAGTATTTACTAAAAAAATAAAATCTTGACCATCCTATTTTTAAAGTCTCGAAGACTATTTATTTTCACCAAGAATATGCTTTTCAATTGTACCCAGGTGATTCAGGAGCTGGGGAAAAAGGCCCACATGACAGGTTCAAAAGTATCTGAGAGATTCAGGAAGATGAGCATGGCCTATTTGTTCTTATAACTAATGACTGCCATTCTAAAAATCCCACTCCATCTCCCAAGCGTTATTTATATGTTAAATTGCTGGTGATTAAAAAAATGCTATTTATAGAAATCTAAAGGCAGGAAAGTGCAAAATACTGCAGTGGTCTAATGAGTGTATTTTCTCAGAGCACCTCACCAGCAGACACTCATTTGTATGTTGTACTGGTGAAGCATTTCTAGCACGGAGGCAACTGCACCAATAAAAAACCTCTCTGTATTGATACAATAATCTGCTTCCCCACAATGAAATGTACTGCTGGTGAACATGAATTTTTTTCTGGTGTAATTGTATGTACTCACAGTGCTTCCACAAGGATAGCAGTTCAGTCAGGGATTAAACATTTTCATACCCCATTTCATGGCTCAGGAAGTTTCTGCGGAAGCTTAGGTGTTCTGCCTGAAAGCCTGAAAAATCCCCTGAACAAGGATTTGGTTGTTAGCTTGTTACCGAAGTAAGAGGACTTTTAATATAATAATATAAAATTATTACAGATTGTTGTTTTGTTTTGTTTTTAATTTTCCTGATCTCTGCGGGGAAAAAAGAAGGTACTCTAAGGACCTCCTATTGTATTTGGAGCTAGTGAAGTGAACAGGGAATATTTTCATTTTAATTAATAGTCTTACTTAAGAAGAAGTTAATGAACTGTTCTTCCAAAAATCTTTTTGTTGGTGTACTGTGGATATGAAATACTATCACATAAAGATGTTTAATTTGTGAGGCTGCTTGTTATTCTTCTCTCAAATATGACTTAACTGCTTCATGGTGGCTTTGAATTGGTAGCACAAGAAGTTCTGTTCTGATTCTTAAATTTCTGAGCATGGACAGCCTCAGAGCCACTGTGATGAATGGAGCAGCCTAAAACTAGGCTACATTTATCAAAACTCACGCTTAAGAGCTGACTGAAATGCTTTGGTCTGTTAACCTGCACAAAGCAAATCATCACTAGTAGGACAGGGCACTACCCTCTCTCATTTGTTATAATAGGAAAGAGTGTTCAAATTTCAATTTTGGCAGCATTTTCATTATCAGTATAATAGATGTAAAGCAGAAGTTAACATCTTCCAAGTCAAATTGTTGCAGTACCCATCGAAATAAAAACTGGATATGGTCAAAACCCTTCAGTAGCAGCCGTGGGCATAAAGAGGATATTTCAGGTTTGTGGGTTTTCTCCCCCTCCCTTCAACAGCCCTTGGATTTCCTGAGGCTTGTGTGCTTACAGAGCATTGGCAGGTGCCTGCCCGTCAGAATGGATTTATAATAAGTCTTGGGATAGCATGTTCAAAAGAATATTAAATCTCACGTTCAAGAGCAAAGTTAGTCTGTTAGGACTTTCTTTTTAAAGCCATTTAAGCAATTTCAATAAGGATAGATGCCTAAAAGTGCACCTACCTGCATTTTCTTTGAAAATCTGCTCCTCTCAGGCTCCTCAGTGACTACTTCTTGTAATGGAATGTGCTTCTAAATCATCTAGGTGATCTTCAAGACCTTATTTTTTTACAAAATGGTAGAAAGACATAAAAAAAAATAATATTCCAGATAAGAGAATTTCATTGTAAAGTACCAATATGGGGGATTTTCAAAATTAAATAATACTCGTCTTCTCCCTCACCTAAATGAAAACAATAATTACGAGTGCTTTTCTATCTCATTATTCTTCCATCTCCCAGTCTACGCTGGAATTAGGAATGAGAAACAAGAAAAAAAAAAGGAAATTAAAAATTTTTTGATTGCTAGACTTTTCTTGACAGCTGGGGAATAAATTAATTTCAAATTAAGATAAAAATATAGGTTTGGCAGAGCAAGCTGTTCTGGAAGAGAGTTCTCAATCACTGTCTTAATAATTTTGGCCTACTAGATGCGTGGTAGGATTCTCCCTCATCTGAATTATAAAAGGAGTCACCACTGCTTTTACTGAAGTTAGTAATTTTCTTTTTCTCTCAAAAGGAAGTGCTGATGGATATGTCACTGCTTATGGAGAATTGCTTTTCTATAAATATAGCCATTGGTTTAGATTTATTTCTCATACCTCTGAGTAAGTCAACATACAGAAACTGGAGGTACTAGTTTTCTAGGATTTCACTGTCCCCTGAAACTAGGAAAGTGGGTTTAGTAATATATATGCTCTTTAGGTTTCCCTAAAATTGAGTGGTCCGAAGAGTTTGTGTGCTCTTTTTTTTTTCCCAACAAATTAACCAGAAGTCTACCGGATGTTTTGCCATAGTAAAATTGAAATTAACGTCAGCATCTCCTATGCTTGTCTCAAACCCAGTAGGTATTTTTGACATCTTTGTCTTAACGGCTCCATTTCTGGGTTTTCATTCTTATTTTTTTTTCTGGTTCATGTTCTCTATTCTAAATTGGATTTGTGCCTCCTTCTTGCTATTTCTATTTTACAAAGCAAGATATGAAATGTGACCTCAAGTTACTGATTTTCATGTGTCTCGGAGCAGCGCTTCACTGCTCTCTGCATACTCCATTGCACTAATAGTTTAAGCTCTTTTTCCTGAAGACATATATAAGCCCATCAGTGTACCGTGCCCTGGGTTCAAAATTCTCCAAGCACTGAAATTCAGTTGGCAAGATACACTCATTGTGATTTATTGGTAGCTTTATTGGTGGTCAAAAAGGGAACAATTTGCAGAGTGCCCTTTATGCTACCTTTGTGGCATAGGAGGGAAGTGTTCATACAGCACTCCAAAGTGCCATTGCCTCAGCTGTCCTAACCTGCAGTGCTCATGAAGCCATCGTGTTACTGCATTTCCAGAAGTGCTGCAGCTGACCTGGTAGCAATTCCAGATGGACTTTTTCTTTCCCCTTTAGAAGCCTTTAATAGACATGCATATACCATACATGCAGCAGTCCCATATGCTCCATAATGTCCCATGTGTGACCCTAGTGGATCAGTTCCCCAGAGATACAGAAGTCTCCAGTCGTGAATTTTTCTCCATTTCTTCTTGATCCATTTTTTCTGATTCTCAGTGGCATAAATCAGCTTCACTTGTCATGGATCATATTTTCTAAGACTTCCAAGTGGCAGCTCTGCTGTGACTGTTCTCCAAGCCTTCCTTCTCTTTCTGGAGCTGCAGAAATTTGAGTCTTTAGAATATTTCTGCTTTTGGTCCAACAGTAGCCTTGGAGAGCAGCCCTGCTGAGGAAAAGTGTGTGCCATTGTTGTTGAAAGGATGTAACTGAAGGCAGATTTCCCCGAGGCCATGCTCCAGCTCATTTAGGAAGTTTGTACTCACTGCCTGTGCTTCTACTCTTTCTTCTAAGCTGCTGCTGCATTCCCTTCCTGCATATGTTTGTAACCTTTGGGGGGCTGTGCTAAAACCAGTATTTAAGTAGTTTGCATTAAAATAGTCCTTTCTGTATGGTGGTGGGGAAAGAGCTTTCTTAAGCACATGTATCATGGCACTGCAGTTTGTCAGGCCAGTGCCCTGCAAACTGGAACCATTGTGAGGGTCTGCATCTCTCCTGGTAGTACATGCAGGAGTGCTTTGTGCTTTTATTTGTGCTGTATGCACGTGAGGCAAATGAAGGCAGAAGTACTTCTGGTATTTCCTAATTTATACTGGCTTATACTTGAAATGCTTGTATTCATCCCACATTGTACTTTTAGGTATGGCATGGCATAGTATGGTATTGCTATGTTATGGTATGTGGAGGAGCAAGAGATTATTAGGATTTAATTTGTTCCCTTTCTGGCCAGGGATTTTGCCTGTGGCAGTAGCACAAGCTACATCCCTGTTCTCCAAAGTGGTACGTGTTCCTTTTCTTTCAGCCATGCAGCTCCAATTCTGAGCATTCCAGAACACAATAATGTTTTCCTTACCATCCTTTATCTACACATATCTTGAGAATTTGGTTATATACCTCTCTGTTAAAGAGAAAATGAGTGAACAGCCGGCAGAGCCACTAGCAAATAATCCTGGTTAGTTTTATCCATGAACATGATTCTTGTCAGTTGAAGCTATGCAGAAATGAGTGTTGGTAAGTAAAAGAGCTTTGTTTTCATTGGGTTTTCTTACATATTTCTCCTCTAAGTAGACTCCCATTAGTAGGTTAAAAATAGTTTTGGCTGCTTCATCTTAAAACCTGTAGCTGCAGTTCTTGGTCATACTTGTAGCTCAGTGCCTACTTTAGATTTACTTCACCAAAGGAAAAGCAAATAGAGAAAGAAAAAAGAAATGTAAAATAAGTGTTAACAGTACCTCTGTGGTGTCTACTTTACAGGTTTTATGGCAAAATGTATTTACTGTAATTGTTTTTTTGCCATGGTGAGTACAAACCAGCCAGGATTAAGAAAGGAAACAAGCATTCCTGAGTTGACAAAACAGCCTGAAAAGCCATTCCACAACAGATACAGGAACATTTTCAGCCATAACTGTTTCAGAGTATGTTTGGTGACTGCTAATAGTAGACTCTCCAGAAGAAAAAAAATTACTCCCACCTTCTACAGCCACAGTGTCACTGGGAGTTGTGTCCACTTGAGGAAGTACTGAATTTTGCACAATGTCTTAGAATATTTGAAAGTGAAGGCTCAAGGTGTTCTTTTTTAGGCTGCATTTATAGATGAATTTCTATCTAATTTAGAGAGTCCTCACCTATATTAGATGCTTTATATCTTGAATACTTCTGTCACTTCATCCCCTGCTTAATTACTTTCATTCTTCCCTAATTGAGTTTAGGGTAATAACTTTGATAACTCAGACACCATCTGGCATGGGAATACAGATTTCACAAGAAGAAAGCAGCAAAATTGCACTTGAAGTTCAGCAATATTTCTTCCCTTTCTCTTTTTAAGAGAAATAATCACAACCAGGCATGAAAATATTGTCATTTCACAGTTTTCAAAGAATCTTGAGCCATACCAAATCCAGTGATTTATAACTACAGAGTGTGCCTTAGAATTCCTCACAGATGCTCATTCTGTTAAATACAAAAAATAATAACATGGCTGTAGCTATGTGACTGAGGCTTGAAATTAAGCTTATTTTCACATCTCTTGGGTGCAACTGATAAAAGCCAGTTGGTTAGATTAGATATACCTGGGCTGCTCAGTTTGGAAGGTATGAATTCATTACATAGGCATTTTACACTGGTTAATCCATAGAGCAGGATCAGCATCAGCCTATTGTGAGGGATTACAGTCTGCACAGCCACACAGAGGATGGAGATAGAATTTGCAGGAATTTCAAAGTGGAGAAAGGAATTGGGGAATGCTGGGCTCTGAAATCAAGGCATTAAGGATCATCAGGACCTGATTATGAACCAGATGCAAAATGCTTGAACAAGAGAAGCAGAAAAAGGTGGTGGTGGTGAATCAAAAAGGGAAAAGGCACAGCTGTGAAATTAAATACATGGTAATTGATACCTAACAGATTTGGAGGTTTATATGCTTGGCAGAGTTAAACTTCAGCTTTTTAAGCACTATGGTGGGACATATAGTAGAAATGATAGCATTTTACCATTATTTGAGCATTTTTTCCTGCAATCTGGACACCTTTTGAGTGCTCAGTATGGAGAAGGAGAGAACCCCATTATGTGTATTGGAGAGAGATCGGTGCAAATAACATTTTTCAGTACAAAACTTTGCCTGCAGAGCCCTCTCAAGGATAATTCCAACAAAAATAAACCCTCAGTAATTCAAATTGATGATAAATACTTGTTAATTTTGTGTATTTATTTATCAGGTATAATTCTGTAGTCTTGAAAGTTCTGCTGAAGATTACTGCAGGGTATTTAGGCTCCTTTAAGTGCCTGACATCTTTGAGGTTTGTCTTAATTTAGGCTGAATTGGTGGCTGCACCATAGCTGTCACAAACGTGTCACAGGTGGTGGCCCTTCCACTTACCCATCCTACCTGACATATCTGCTGTCACGGTAAAGCACAAAGCAGTTGAACAGTCCTAATAAAAATTTTGCATTGCTAGTTCAAAGTGTTCAAAAAGCATAATTTACTATGTCTAAAATAAGTTTCTAAGAGCTTTGTCTTCTGATTTTTTTCATCGTGATAGGTGATGTTTTTTCAGCTTCTGCTGCAGGGATGAAAACGAGATCTTACTGCAAAAGAAACAAGTAAATAGCACTGATATTTTCTCATGTGACTCCAAAATCTGACTTTTCAATCAGTCTAAAATATTGCAAGACCTTAAATACAGTTTTAATACAACTTTCCCTGATGACTGGATGCAGTCAGATTATTCAGGAAAAGAAAGAAAAGCATTGTCTGGTGGAATTCACAATAAATATTTGTGCTCATTAAATAAGAAACCAAATCATTTCCGTAGAAATTGCTAGTATAAGGTGCTAGTATGAATTTTATATATGTACCTGCTGAAGTTACAGTTTCTCAGAAGAGGAAAGACTGTCTCTCCAAACATAAGAAATCACATTCAAATATCCTGTCTATTGGAATTTTACCGTAAGGGACAGGATGCATATTATATGATGTTAGGAAATACAGGATTTTCTTCAGAGGAATGCATGAAGTCAGAGCTGGTGTAACTCAATATCTGTACTGTTTTAATGATAGTTAAGACCAGAAGAAGGCATAATTCAGAAAGCAAACTTGATACTAATAGGACAATAAAGTGTTCTTAGTCTGTTGCCCGCCTCAGTTTCCTGAGTAGATGGTCATAATTTAGAAGGGAGAAGTCTGTGATGCCTTATGTTCTGTAAGGGTATGTATTGCAGCAGCCTGTTCTTAGAGGGAAAAGAAAGGTGATGTAAAAAAATATTCTTTAACAGTCACTCCTCATCTTTATCCTATGTCAGTTCTTAACAGCTGATTCCCGTGTCTAGATTAGGTCAAATTTATATGGAATATATAACTAAAAATAATGACTAAGATCCTTCCCTTTTCCTAAGATGGGAGCAGATGAGAAAGGAAGCCACCTTTTTCTCTCTTTCTCTTTTTCCTCATGTTGTTGTTTCTTCTTTTGCTTGACCTTTAAAGGACTTCTACAGTTGCAGCATTTTTGTTATGTAGCTGATCTATTGTTTTTTTCCATGTTTGGTTGTTCTTTAGGCGTAAGGTGTGTTAATTTGGGTTTTTTCAATATGAAACAGTTTAGGTCAAGTCTCTGTCTGTTCCGCTTAGATGTTAAGATAAAAGATATTTCAAATGGTAGAAATGAATAAACCCATAATTACGCTAACAAAGGAAGATGGATGATATTTTTAGTGAAAATCTGTCAGCAGAATAAAGGACAATTGTAAGACTGTAATTCACCTCTAGACACTACACAATACAGTAATTTTTGTAAATGCCTCCACCTTCATCTTCCCTTTATTCCAACACAAAAACTTGTCACAGACATCAATTAGTTCATAGTATACATCAGTATAGAAAGCCAATGGCCATTGGCCCTGCATCCATTCTACCTAACAAAAGCATCCTTAAAAATCCCACATTGTCTGTACTTACTAAAGAGGTCTCATACAGCATATTTTGAGGAGAACACCTGGAGGTAATGAAAACTTAAGAAAGTAGAGATCTATTTGAGAAAAAGAAAAGAGAAAGTTTTTACTTAAAGACATGCAGATCCTGTCAATGTTGAGCACTGCTGCTCTAATTGAGTAAAGCAACTTCTTTTTATAATAGTAAATAAGGATGTCAGTGGGGCTTAACCTCAGTGTTGCCATATACAAGAGTAGGCATATTTGGAAATCTCGTTTAGGATCCTAAGCGTACATTAAGATGTTTCTGTGCACCGCAGCAGAAATGTGAATTAGTCTCAAAGATACCCCTCATCTGTTACAAGACAAACCCTTAGTAAGCAGAACATCTAAGTCTTGCTCCCAGTTCATTGTTTTTAACCGTAATAAACTTCTGGCTGCTTGAAAATGAAACATTTCCTTTGCTTGCTTCACAGGAAGCTCAGCAGGTTTGTGATGGGGCACAGGGGACATGGCCCACATTCTGACCTGAAACGGTACAGCACTGGGTACACTTGTGGTGCAAGATAAAAATGACTACCACCACCGTGCTCTATGCATGCACGTATCATGCAGTGTTAGACCTATGCTTGTTTTCATCACAGTCACCAAGTTTTGCCTTTTGCTTACCTGAAACAGGATTCTATTTCTGATATGCTGTCCTCACTTTTGTAACAAAACAAGAATATAATAAAAAAGAGTAATTTCCTCATGTATTACAGGAAACCTAGGTCACTGATAGAAATTAAATCTGTCTACCTGATACAGCTATCAAATATATCTGATAAAAGAATCAGTTCTTGCAAACTTATTATATCTTTGTAGAAGATGCATTTATGATGTATTAAAGCTAAATACTATTTAAAAGGTAAATGTTGAGTAAGTTAACGTAAAAAAGAGCTTCCATATTACATGTCAATAGAGTCTGATCACCAAAAACACATTGTAGCCCTCAGGTAGATATTTGGCCACGCTGATCACCAAAAACACATTGTAGCCCTCAGGTAGATATTTGGCCACGCTGATCACCAAAAACACATTGTAGCCCTCAGGTAGATATTTGGCCACGCTGAAGCTAATTCTGAAAGCACTGTTGACTTCCATGAACAACTCATTGCTATTAAATATAATTTTAACTCTTGTAAATAGTCTAATTAGTTGCCCTTAGCTAATTTATGTACTGTTGTTATGGGGGTATTTCTTCCACCATGACTTATTTTAACATCTACTATTTTAAAATGATGTGTGTTTCATTTCTGATGTCATAGCCATGACATGTAACCTACCATCTGTATCACTGCTGAGATGTTTCTTTCCTCTGCAAAGTGTGTTAGCAATTTTGCTGTATATAGTACATGACGATCTGGTATGACATTTTTCTTTATGAGAAGGACAGGAAACTAACTCCTGAGTTATTTTATCTCTTGTCATAAGTGAAGATAAATGTCATAACACTGATCAGCCTTCATGTGTCCTGAATATGCAGTCATTTGCATTTTCCCTTCACTTTTCTTTGGGACTGAAGTGGCTGAAATGACAGGTGCAGCAAATGAAGTGCTGAAAATGTGTGGAGAGAAAAAAAGACTCAATACTGAAAGATATTAATAACTTTTGCAATGTTATGTCATCAGAGGAATAACACTGATGTCTGCTTCCGTAATCTTCAGATACATTTATAAAGAAGAGCAATCACTGATCTGAAAATTTGTTCTTTGCTGCTTGACTTTATATGTGTGCTCATATCTGTTGTTGTTGGCTTGAGCTCTGTGAGATTTGAAGGTTTTTACAGATCTTGGTACTGCTAAGGAAGAAATGCTGTGTTGCAGAATTTGGATTTTTTTACTTCCTTATTTATCCTTGATGTTCAGTCAGTATTCAGACAGTCTCCTTTTTCAGCAGCCTCAATCAAAATACCAGCACATGGTTCTCTGATGGCATCTCTGTGCCAAGGGAGATTAAGGGATATAACAAGCTTTTGAGCAGGTTTCAGCATCACCAACCAGCCTGAACTAATACTGCAGCATTTCTGTATATGTGCTGAAAGTCCACTTTTGGGATTGTGTGTAACACTGCTAACAGGTGACTTCCAGCAAGGCACACAAATTTTACTATTAATTAAATTTTAAACTATTACTTAAAAGAGGCTTTCCTAGAGGCTGACCCACCTGCATTCCCTTAGATCTCCCTTTTTCAACCCCTCTCCCATGTTTAAGTAAAGCCAAATTTTTGCTTTACTTTTGCTTTACATTTTTTATAGTCATATAAATAGATCTTTTGCTTTATTATTTATTGTCGTCTGATAAAAAACCCATTCAGATCTGTTGATACTAAGCCTACGATGGACTCAAACCAAAGTGATATGGTGGCTACACGGAGGCACAGGTAGTTTTGTTACAGATTCCATAAAGATCTTCCCAATTCTTTTTCATGTTTCCTTATCCCTAAAGGGACTGTGGCTCTGGACTTCTTGGGAATAAAGCAGATCTGGGCTTGTCATCAAATTACGAAGACATGGAGAACTGAAGAGATAAATGTAATCTACACATTGTATGTGTTTATCTGTGTTCTTGACACTACAGTTAATTGGGGGGCATGGCTATTACTGATGACCAAGTATCACAGTCAGGAGATGAAATTCTGATCTGGAGGAAGTAAGATGAGAAAAAACTTAACAGAGAATCACACATTGATACTGAATTTTCCTCCACATCTGGAGGTCACTGGGAACTAACGGACCAAAGCTGTCCACTGGAATTTCTGCATGTCTTTTAGGGTGACCAGGGTACCTTGTCACAGACCAGTTGTTGCCCATTTTTTAGGTTGTAAGGAAGCTAAGGTAAATGTTTAGAGGAATATGCAAAACTGTCTTTTGTATTTTTCTTATTCTGGTTGAAATGAATTGTTGCATTTTTCCTCTTCTGCAGGGTTATGAATGTTTTCCACTGTAGCTTGTAGATGCTAGTGTGTGCAAGTGCATTTCTTCTGAATGGTTGGCCTGATGAGGGTAAGGAAGGATATGCAAAGCAGACTCTCGTGCCCAGGTTCCCCAAATCCAAGAGCTATACAATCAGGAAATGCATTATAGCATCCATTGTTGCTTCAGCAGGGAGAGCGTGCTTTACATATGCAAATACTGCTCAGAAGTTTAACTTAATAATTATCAGCTGGAGTCTCTATTGATGAGCAGCTGATGCTAATCATCAGCAACAGAATTGGAATTAACTACTACTAGGCTTGTATTGAGCATGCCTGTCTCTAGCTTGTGGTTACTGTGGCAATTGTAGAAACATAGATATATATATTTTCTAAGCTTATATAAACTTATTTCTTGTACTTTCTGTCCTTGTAAAAAACACTGTAAAATGCTGTATTTTAGACTTCTCCCCTTCCTATCTCTTCCACAGTTTATTACTGAGCAGGAGCCAACATAGAATAGCTCCAGTCTTTTACATCCCACTGCCATGAATGATAGTCACAGTACTGTGTACAGCTGCAGTGACACATTTGGGCACATGCTTTACCTCAGAGAGCTGTAATGGCTGCCTGCTGCTGACTATATTCTGCTATATCAGGGCCAGTAGTCACCTTAACACAAAGCTCACATGTGAACAGAGTGGAATACCTGGGTGTAAGATATCCAAAAGGTTAATGCAAAAAGAGATGCTGCTTCTCCACAGGAAATTTTCAGATTAACAAATTCCATTGTTTTCCCTCCCACTCCTACTGTACACCAGGGAAATTCAGCTGGCTACAAATACTTACCCTGCAGATATCATTCATATGCCTTTTCCTAAGTGTGCTTTATTATTCACATCACACTCCTACAGGCCCTCCACAGCTTCCCTTCTAATTATTCCCTGCTTGCCCATTCCTATGAATAACCAGTGGCATTCACCCACATTCTGCCATTTAAGGCATTTAGTAGTCCGTCCTACTATGAATTGGATTTCTCATTTTTCGGGAGGTGCCACAATTTATTTAAATTCCTCCAGATTGAAACTCTAAAGATTTATAATTGAGTTGCAGAAGGTTTCAGCTTCAGGGCACAGGCACCCACTAAACAGTGGTTTGTCTCTATCCCCTTAGTGGAGGTGGTGGAGGGGAATGCTTCAGGGCAGAGGCAACTGGGCTGGCTCAGACCAGCTTGAGCCGAGTTGGATGTCTCGCACTGCAGGAGGTGAGAAGCACTGTGTGACTCTCTGGGTCAGCCTAAGCTGTGGGAGCGGTAACCTGTAACTGAACAGTGATTTATGTCTGTTGCTGATCTAAAAAGGCTCATGTATTTGTACCCCAAGTGAATAGTGCTAATTGTGATGAGGTTGTTTATGACAAAAAGTCACTGCTAAGGGATGGCCGGTCATCACCTCTGTAGAGAAGTGGGTTTGCCAAAAATCCTATAGGCAGCATCTCAGAGCTTGGTAGCATAGTCAGAGGACAGAAGGAGCATTGACCCTCGGCTCCTGTCACGGGATGCTCTGCAGTGCACCTGCTGAGTGTTGTTGTAGGAGATTTCCTGCAATACCCCTTCAGTATCTGAACATGTGAGACTTCCAGGCTGTCACATTGGCAGTTTTGACCTGCATGCAGAGCTTTTGAAAAGAAAGAGAATACCCCTCTACCTTTGGGGAGAAGGAGTTTCCTTTTCTCCTCTTTCTCCCCCGCTTTCCAACTGCTAAAGAAGTGGTTTGCCAGAAAAATCAACATCTTTACAGGAATGGGACTTGGAGAAAATAACAATTTGTCAAGAGCACAGATGGCTTATTTAGAATCTAATAGGTATTAAGACATTATTTTCCCCAGGCTTTACTCCTGATATTGATAATGTGTTATCTTTGCCAAGTTCCCCTCTTGATAACGTGTTATCTTCGTCAAGCCAAGTCCCTGATAAAATCTTATTTTCCCTCAGTGCTCACTCTGATAAGATATTATTTTCTTACATCTCCACCGCCAGTGGAAAGGAAGGAAATGTTATTTTTAGTCCTTTTCTTGAAGAGGCATATATATTGCCAAGGCAATGCAAAACAGGGAAAGACAGAATGAGAAGAATGAACAAAAAAAAGTTACTGTATTCTAGACAAGGAAATGAGCAAATTTTAAGACTTATGGGCCCTTGTTTTGAATATGCTAATAAGACAACATTCATAATTAGCTAATGAGTCAATATTTCTTTTGAAAAAACCAAACTATTAAAAAAAGCCACATCTGTTTCCAAGGATGTTTATGTTTAGATTTTCGTGCCGTATTTCTTCCTGCATTCTGTTGCTACATGCTTCTTCTTCACCTAGTGTCTTTTACTGTTTACCATCCCTATTATCCCTATTAGAGAATCCCTATCAGAACTGCATTCGCTCAGCCAGCACATAAACAGCTCTCTGCAGTTCTGCAGCACCATGCCATCATTGATGGTACAACTGCAAACCCTTTCCGAAACACAGGCCCTTCCTCATTTTGCGTGCAGAGCAAATGCAGCTATACAGTGAAAGTGGTTCTTGAACCACTCCATTTAGTTAATATAAGACACTAGAAGTCATGTCATGAACAAGGCAGGGGACAGCTTTGTAATTTATGAAGTCGAATTTGCCCTGAGAAATTGTTTCTGTCTCTACCACCGAGTTCATTACATGGTGTTCGTAAGAAAAAGACATTGCAAGTGGCTGCTAAGTATTTTCCCCACATTTCCTGGATTTCCAACTTGCAGATTTCTGCATTACAGAAGTGTTAAATGTATACTGTTGCATATGTAGCTGTCCTCTGAAAAATTGTAGTGCAGAAAAGGTGACTATCTGTTGAAAACCTGTTTTAAACCCATCTCACCTGTGCATCCAAACCTGGTATTTTCTGTGAGTGTTAATGACTCCAAAACTTCCTGCCTGACTGTAAAAGAGGGACTGATAGTACCACCTTTCCTTTAAATAACTTTGAAAAATGGGTCACTGATCCTTGTGCTGCATTAAAATATACAGTAATGAACATCATAGGCCAGTGAAGAAATAAATAAGTCTTTTTTTCATAGCAGGATATGTATGCATGGTCACAAACCGAATGATGAGCTGAAACAACCTGCTAAATAGCTGTGATCACCATCCATCCTATGCACACAGTGATGCTGATATTCTTTGGAATAAAGTGGTGATCGTGCAGTTAATGATCCTGTCAGCAGACACAAGGGAATGACAGCAAAGATTGAACAGCAGACCATTATTCTCACATTTCCAAACTTTTAAGTGTTTGACTTCAGTGGCTGGTTGACCCTGGCTGGACACCAAGTGCCCACCAAAGCTGCTCTTTCGTTTTCCCTCCTGAGCTGTGCAGGGGAGAGAAAATGTAATGAAGAGCTCATGAGTCAAGACAAGAACAGAGAGAGGTCATTCACCAATTACTGTCATAGGCAAAACAGGCTCAACTCAGGAAAATTAATTTTATTTATTACCAATCAAATGACAGTAGGGTAATGAGAAATAAAACCCAATCTGAAAAACCCCCTTTATTTCCCACCTTCTTTCCAAATTAAATTTATTCCTGATTTTCTCTCCCTTTTTACTTGTAATGGTGCAGGGAAACAGGAGGTGAGGTTGTGGTCAGTTCATCACATGTGGTCTCTGCTACTCCTTTCTCCTCACACTCTTACTCTTTTTCAACATGGAGTCCCTCACATGGGAGACAGTCCTCCACAAACTTCTTCCAAGGGAGTCCTTCCTGCGGGCTGCAGTTCTTCCCAAATTGCTGCAGCATGGGTCCATCCCATGGAGTGCAGTCCTTCAGGAATACACTGCTCCAGGGTGACACCCTTATACAGGGGTCACAAATCCTGCCAGCAAGCTTGCTCCATTGTGGGCTTCCCCATAGGGTTACAGCCTCCCTTAGTAGGCATCCACCTGCTCTGGCATATGGTCCTCCACATGGATCTGTGGACTTCCATGGACTGCAGGGCCACAGCTGCCTCCCCATGGTCTTCCCACAGCTGTAGGGGAAATCTTAGCTCTGGTGCCTGGAGTACCTCCCTTCTTTACTGACCTTGGTGCCTGCAAAGTTGTTCCTCTCCTGTGTT